>JAKSZT010054502.1:2046097-2060948 GCA_026826555.1 Tolypeutes matacus | reverse complement strand
CTCACGAATCTCCACCGTTCGGTCCACACCGCCGATCCGCGCAGATGGATGTCCCAAGCTTCTCACTCCACGCGTGCACAGCACAGACCCCCACTCTCTGTGTTTCTATATCATTCTCCAGGGTGCAGATGGTGACATTACCTTTCCTTCAAACTGATCTTGATGTTCAACTTTTCAATTTTTCCTGGCTGTGCATGGGAGTGGGGGAGAGTTGAGTGGACAGAGTTTGATTGTTCCTGAGTCAGAGCCTTTAAAGAAGCCCATTCCTTTTCCTTTTTCTAGGAGTGTTATACCAGGCTCTTACATTTTACTGTTATGTTTATGGCCCAGCTTCACTCTTCTTTGCTCTGTCTCTACAGTTTACAGAGTGGTTCTAGCCCCTCTTCCTGTGATATTAGGAAGGCAGCATGAGCTCTCAGTGCCTCACTGAAAGTCCTTGTTGTAAAAGTTGACTAGAGAGAAATGTCTCGTATTACTGAGTTATGTAATTTTTTAAGTCCTAGTGTTTAGCACACAAAAATGAGCCTAGGTTTAAATCAAATGCCCATTTGAATCATGTTAATTCTAAGGTGTGCTGCTCTATGTTAATTATGTGTGATAGAGCTATATCTTGGAAGCCATTTATAAATAGTTTCTAAATTACTCCTGAATAGTTTTCAAATAAATTGTTTCCTTACTCAAACAGCTTATTTCATAATAAACTGACAAGGGGAGGGGATGTTTCGTTTTCCCAGTAATGCTTGAGACCAACATAGCTTGGAGAATTTATAACATATTTTTTACTCAGCTAAATTGGTTATCCACACTCAGGAAGTAGGGTCTCAGCGCTAACGCTAAATGTGCCAGGTGAAGACTATAATTAATATAATCTGTCAGTAGCAGCAGGTAAATTGAAATCTCTTTTAGTTTTCTAGGCTGCTGAAATGAATAGAGCATCAACTGGGTTGGCTTATTATTATTATTTTTTAAGAACAAGGTCTTATTTATTTATTTACCCCCCCCCCCATTTGTGTCCATTCGCTGTGTGATCTTCTGCATCTGTTTCTTTTTGTCTTCTCTTCTCGTTTTTCTCCTCTAGGCTTCACTAGTATTCGATCCTGGGGACCTCTGATGTGGAAGAGAGGTACCCTGTCGCTTGCACCACCTCAGTTCCTGGTTTCTGTCACGTCTTGCCTTAACTCTCCCTGCGTCTTTCTTTTGTTGTGTCATCATCTTGCTGTGTTGCTCTCTGGCTCGCCGCATGACACCTGGCACGCCTTTACCAGGAGGCTCTGGGGATTGAACCTGGATCCTCCCATATGGTAGATGGAAACCCAATGCCTTGAGCTACATCTGCTTCCTGGGTTGGCTTTTACAATGGAGACTTATTAGCTTACAAGCTTACAGTTTTGAGGCTATGAAAACGTCCAAGTTAAGGAATCATCATGCGATGCTTTCTCCCTGAAGACTGGCTGCTGGTGATCCCCTGTCACATGGCAAGGCATGTGGCAGTGTCTACTTGTCTCTCCCTTCTCTTCCAGGTTTCCTTGCTTTCAGCTTCTGTCTTCCATGGCTTTCTCTCTGCCTCTCTCTCCCTGTATTCAATCTGTTTATAAAGGAATCCAGTAAGAGAATTAAGACCCACCCTGGGTCACACCTTAACTTAAGTAACTTAATCAAAAGGTCCCACCAACAATAGGTCTACACCCACAGAAGTGGATTAACTTTAAGAACATGATTTTCTGAGGTCCATACAGTTTTACGCCATCACAAAGCTATGCCTGAGTCGATGTCCTCCTATTCTTCTTCATTTGCCAATCAGAAACGGAACAAGGTACTGATAAAGTCCTGAGCAAGACCCTGTGGTGGACATGGAACAGCTCAGGACAATCCTTCTCCTATGCCTTCCCTCCATTGATACGGCCCAGGTGATGTGGAGACACAGTTCCAGGAACTGAAGCTTTGAACAGTATGTACATTGACTTAGGTAGACTTGGGGCCTAGATGACTTGGGAGGCCACTTCAGTTACTTCTGCCTAGAGAAAAGGCATGTTTTTTTAGATGGGAGAACACAAAATGGGGAGTTTACAGAACCCATCTTATTTTTCATATTTAATTTTCTGAGATCATGCAAATTTCTAGAAAGGGAATTGATTCTCACAATGTAGTTATTGTTAAGATTCAAACTCTCTAGTTTGCTCAAACCATAGAAAACCACCTGAGTAGCAAGCTTAGTGATTTGGTTGTGGCTTAAATTGAACACAAAGTGCATTGAGATTCAATATCTTGCATGCTCCACATTGAATGACATAGAGCAAAATGTTTTCAGGAACTCTTGAAAGAATATTTACACATCTTTGTAAAAATTGTTTCTTATGCTTTCAATGTGAATGGTTTTGGGAAGAGACTGGTGATATTTGAGAATTTTGAAAGCTCTTGGGAATGTATGACATCTGAATTAGAGATTAAATAAAAAATTTTGGGAGAAAGATGAAAATGTAAACAAGGATTTCAAGGATACTATGATGATTAATTTGATGTACTTAAAAAGACCATTTATGATAGTAATTGGAGGATATATCAGTAGGAAATTTTTACTCAGGTGCTGCTCTTAAAATCTTGTAGGCATTAAATAATCTAGAGTGAAAAACATCAATACAGTGTGGTCTAAGCAAAGATGATGCACGGAGTCATGTGGATGAATGTATTGGCCTTAAGAAGTATGAGCAAAAGCATTCACATGATTTATGGAAATAGTAGATGTTACTATTTTGGCAACAGCTAAACACCTTTTTTTAAAAAAAGAGCTCAGTAAATTCTGAAAATCACTGGTGTTACAGTTAAGAGCATATAAATAAGTGTAGGAAGCCAGGCCACACCCAAGGTAATGCAGAAGTGATAAGCTAGAATATTTCAAAGGGTTGACTCTCTAGACAGGAATTCTGTCAGCTTGTGGCATTTACCTTGTGGCTACTATGAGCCTGTGAGGCTCAACTGTATTGTAAGCCATAACACAGAAAAGTGGTCTAGGGCCCCAGTATTATAGGCCATACTGATTGCATAATTGTAGTAAAGTGCCCTCCCTAGACATGCACCACATTCTCTTCCTAAGGGGACTGTGGCATAATTAGGCAGGGCAAATCATCTTTGGAAGAGGCAGGAAGGAAGCAGAGTGTACCTCCTTACCTTTCCATTGAAAAGGAAAGGTTTGAATCAGGCTATTCATTGGTAAGAAAGTGTTGATTTTGGAGGTGGGGTATGAGGGGAGAGCGGGTGGTTAGTGAAGGGAGCAGAAACACAACTATTACAATCTGTTTCAGGCACAAAAACAGGCTTTGAGTGAAGTTAGAAACAATTTTGATCCGCAAAGCCTGTGATTTAACAATGATTTTGCTCTCCTGAGAAACCTTTCAGCCTTTGCTCTGAGAGCCTGGTTGGTTCATTCTATTAAAATAGCAATTGTAAACAGCAGCAAGTACCAACAAGAGTAGGCAAGGCAAGCAGAGATGAGACAGAAGTAAGTGAAGCAGAAGCCAGAGTCCTGGAGGCATGGTAGCCAGGGAAGTTTGCATATACGTTCCTTGTAAGATAGGAGAGGTTTAGCAAATCAAAGAGAATTCCTTGTGACATAGTGCAGTCTGCTTATCCAAACATGATCCACCAGCTTTTAGTCTGGGAGAACTTCTATTATGCAAAGTAAAGTCTAACTTACTCATGATAAAGTAACACAAAATTACCACAGATATGAATTCTTAGAAATCCTCAATTATCTTCCATAGGTACACAAAAGGAAACAAAAGCCCTTAATTAAAACATAAGTTTGAGGTCAGTTTTAAAAAAGAAATCACACCAGACTAGGATTTTTAGTCTCTTTTCCTCCTTTATTAACTTTCTCTTCATATGTCACTCCAAGTTCTTTATATATCAAATATTTATTAAGCATCTACTATGTTCTAAATACTGTTCTAGGCATTGGGGAGACAGAGATAAATATGAGTCAGTCAATCCCTGCCTTTGGGTCTTTACAGCCTGATAGAAGAGTCATTGGAGTAAATCAATATTTTAAAATTTGTGTGATAAGGTGCTATGATGATGATGAACAATGCCCATCCCCCAAAACAGAGTATCTACAACTGCAAGCAAGATAGTTCCATCCTTCTGCCCCATGGGATCTAAACTCCCTCTCAATCAGAAAGAGAGTGGCCATCACCATCCTAAAATCCTCAAGATTGAGGAATCAACAAACATAAGGGGGAATGCAACTATGAACTAAAGTAGACTTATTATTATTCTAGCAATGGAAGAACTTGTAACATTGATATAAAGGCAGTGGTCACCAGAGGTTCTGAGGGGAGGGAGAAAGAATAGGTGGAACATGGGGCATTTTTGGGACATTGATATTATTCTGAATGACATTGCAATGACGGATACAGGCCATTATACATTTTGTCAAAACCTATACAAATATGCGGTGCAAAGTGTAAACTATAATGTAAACTATTGACCATGGTGAGTAGCAATGCTTCAATATGTGTTCATCAATTGTAACAAATGTACCATACCAATGAAAGATGCTAATGGGGAAAACTGTGGGAGGGGAAGGGGGTAAGGTATATGGGAATCCCCCTATATTTTTGATGTATCATTTATGTAATCTAAGGCTTCTTTAAAAATAAAAGAATAAAAAAGTCCAACCTCAACCAAAAAAAGAAAAAGGAACTTAGTAGGTCCAATAGTGGTTTGTGCTGAAAACAGTTGGTAAGTAATATACCATTTTGTTGTTTTAAGGGATACTAGGGCATTTTAGGTTTGTGTGTGTGTGAAAGATCCTATGGGTGGGCTTTCCCTCAAGTGAGCTTCGTGCGTGCAGAGGCTCAATCTAATTCATGCTTGTACCCCCAGTTCTCGCTTGAGCCTAAAGAATTATGAAACATTAAACTGATAAATCAGTGCTGTGAAATCAGAGGTATCTAATGAAGTTATACCTAAATTATTTTTTATATTTTTATATTTTTACTTTATATATTTTACTTTAATAAATTATATTTTTACCTTCATTTACAATTGTCAGCTTAAAATGAGAGCATACCTATTCAACAACTCCTAAAGCAATTCCTCTGCCAGCTCCAAATGTAAATGTCAAGTGTTTATAAAGAACTTGTTTTTAGGGATATGTGGAATTCTTTCTGGGGTATCCCACTCCCAATGTGTGAAACAGATGCTTCACCTTGACACAGGTTTTTATTAGCCATTTTATCATTTGAGTTCCAGGTTAACTCCCAGTCCAACTATGGGGTTAACACTATTCTGTTGTCTTAGTGTTTTTTTCTCTTTTAACATGGAAATTGTCTGTGTGCAACTACATTGGAAATTTTGTGTCTGTGAAAAACTAAACATCTACTTAATGTATGGGGTCTGAGAATTATTGCATTAAAAGTTTCCAATCTGAGAAAAAAAGATACACATAGCAGTGGGTGTGCAGCAAAGGAAAGTCAGTGAAAGCTTCCAAGAGGAGATTATGTTTCAGTTAATTTTTGAAGGAAGGTTAAGAGTGAACCAGCTTTAGGGGCATGTACTAATTCAGGGGTTCTTAACAAGGGGTCCCTGAGCTTGAATCGAAATTCCAAAAAGACATTATTCTTGTGGGGACATGTTGGTGCGGGTGTGGTATATTTATTAAATAATACACAGTATAGTGTGGACTTAGTAAGGGGTCTGTGGTTTTCACCTGACTGGCAAAGGGGTCTGTGGGACAAAAAAGGTGAAGAACCCCTGTACTAATTCTTGGCAGAGGGAACAGCATGGATGAAGAGCAGATATGAAGCAGTGCAAAACATTTAGGAAAGTAAAAGTTCAGGATGGCTAAAGCAAGGTTGGACATGGGGGAGAAGCAAGAGATGAAGCTAGAAAGTTTGGTAAGGACTGGTTCAGGAAGGGCCAGGTGTGCTAAATTAGTGTTTTACCTTCATTCTGAAATCTGTGGGGAGCCATTGAATGGTTTTCATCAAGGAAGTGATGTGATCAGATTTTCATTTTTGGAAATTTCAAGTGATAGCTCTGTGAGAGAGTGGATTCCATAGGGCTAAACTATGAGAAGATCTCACAGGGTGATCACATTTCTCTTAATGCTAAGGTAGTGGCTTCACTGTCTTTCCTTTGATTTGCTTATATTTAAGGTGTGAAATTATAGGACTTGGATGAGGAAGAGTGAGATGCAGCCCAGAATGCCTCATAAACCTCTGGCTTGAGAGTTTATTGATGTCATTCATGGAGAGGGAAAATCATAGAAATGGTGGGGGCAGGGTGGGGAATTCAGTTTGAGACTTGTGTAATTCACAGTGCCTTAAGGAGTATCCAAAAAGTGATATGCACTACACCCTTGGATATGTGGGTTTCGGGCTTGGAAGAGATGCCTGGGTTGGAGGCCCCATCTTATATGTATTAGGTAAAGTTTCATGGAAGGGCATGGTGTCACAAATGACAGCATATAATATGAGGAGAGCACAGAGCTGAGATTAGAGTCCTGAATAATAACAAAATTTGGCTGTTGAGGAAAAGCCATGCTTTCAAAGGTAGCTTAGAAGACAGAACAGTAAAGATAGAAGCAAAACTATGGGAATGAAGGGAAGAGTGTTTGGAGGTAGAGGGACCGTTCAACTCTGGGCAAATGCTGAGTGATAAAACAGGACAACCCAAAAATGTTTACTGAATTTTGAAATAAGGAGGGCATTTGTGACCATATAAAGCTTCAATGAAGAGGTGATGGTATAAGCCCTATCAGTAGATGGAGGGGTAAATGGAAGGCAAGGAAGCAGAAGCAAGGAATGTAGGATTACAGTCAGAAGGGTACTTGAGTTTGAGGAAGGATTGTTTTTAGATGGAAAAGACTTGAGCATGTTCATATTTTGAGAGGAAATAAGTAGGGACAGGGATAAATTGTAGAAAAGAAAGAGGGGGGATAAATGATGAAATAATGTTAAGGCTCAGGAATCAGAGGATGGGCTAATGTCAAGGGGATGGACACTCAGGTGGGAAGATCTAGTCTTGAATGAGGAGGGACTTTTCTCCCTTTGAATCATGAGGTAATAATGCATGAAAATACAAATAACTTTGTAGGTGGTAGAGGAGCAAGCTGAGAAACCTCTTCTGACAGCCTTGATTTTCTCAGACAGTAGAAAGCGATGTTGCCTCTTAAAATGAGAGAAGAGGAAGTATATAGTTTGAGGAGAGTGGCAAGTCTTTGATGTAGCCATTAAGGGGATTAGGAGAGGGTGTTAGTTAGGGACCTACAACTCAAGTAAGACTGGAGAGCCTAAATTTGTAGTGTGCTTTTATCAAGCAGTGTTCATCACCCTGAGAAGCTGAGTGGTTGGATTGATCCACGGATGAGGTTTGGTGAACAGGGTGTGAGAGAAAAACAAAGGAACAAAACAAGTGAGAATAATTTCAAGAGAGGCAGTGATGTGATGAGACATGGGAACAAAGTAGATGCAGAAAGGGGCTGATAGATGTGGAAAATGTGGAAAGGGTAAAGGGCTTAGACATCTTGCTGAGGAGTAATGGTATATTTTGCTGGAAATAAAGGAGGAGGCAACTGTACTAAAACAGGGTTATGGTAAAAACAAACAAACAGAAACAACTAGAGTTTTGGAATTTAAAATGTTGGAGATAGTACATTTCTGTTGCCAAAGAATGGGTGGTTGAAGTGGAAGTAAGATTTATTGAAACTAAACAGGTCCAGAAACTGTGAGGCCAAGGAGTTAAAGTTATTCTGGTTAAGGACAGAGAAACAGAGCAGCGGGCCATAAACACGAATCCTACAGAGGCCAGGCAGGTAATGTAAATGAGTGAAGGAAGCTAAATTTAAGAGAGGACACCCCATCTAAAGGGGGCAGCTGCTACACAGCTTCAAGTGACAGTTGCCGTTTGGAAAGACAGGCCTAAAATTGTTAGAAATTTCTCTTTTTAAGAAAAAAATTGCAAATCTTTTAAAAAATAATATGTGAAATCTCCTCGTTTTTAAATATTGGCAAGTACATAAAAAAAAAAATACTGTGAGGGTCAAATAAAGCAATCCTTTCGTGTGAATCCAGCCTACCAGCTGCCTGGTTGCAACCTCTAGGATAGAAAGTAGTATGCCTGCATGGCCTGGGACTCAAAGCAAGACAGGCTTTTTCCTTTCTTTTTTTTTTTTTTTCTTTCCTTCCTTTTATCACTATGTTATCGGATGTCTGGTGTGCTGTGACACCTTCCCCCTCTCAATCCCCATTGTCTCCCAATTTTTCATTTGATTTTCAAAGAAGTTTTAGGTCACAACAAAGTCACATACGGAGTGCCGGAGACTCCCAGATACCAAACCACCCCCCCTTCCCCACCCCATATTACCCCCCCCCCTTTTGGAATGTTAGCATTGTTATAACTGTTATACAGACAGCAAAATATAGCAACTAAACATTGTCAATGATTTATAGTATAGTTTACAATTTAGATGATACAGTTTAATAATTTTGATGATATTTACCATGTCCTGTGTCCATTACTGTAAGGTAATGAAAAACCAAGCAATGGTGAATATCCTACTCCAGGGAAGATATCACTTATTTGATTAAATATTCAGAGCTTCAGGAAGCCACTACTAACGATTTGGAGTTCCCACACAAGATGAAACCTAATTTACTACATATTTCCTTTATTTTCAAAAAAGCTTCTGAATCTTTGAACTTTGTTTTTTGCTAAAAGAACAGGAATGCCGTAACGTTCCAATTCAGTTTTGCCCTCGCAGGATTTTCAGGTGGACTTTCTTGCTGAATATGTGCTTTGTATGTTTTTAGAAACTTCTTCCCACCAATAACTGTGTGTTTAAAAAATTTCCAGTAATGTGCTCGGAGATTCTGAGTAGGAACTAATGTAACGTTGAAGGTGAACAAACGAAACCTTTCATCTCTTCCCAGGTATGCCTGGCTTCTGGCAGCTTTGCCATTAATAGTTGAGAGCCTGTGTGCTGCTCAGAACACTGGAGGGTTGTTAAAACAGCACTTGCCCTTTAAAAAAAAGTGGATGATGATCGGAAGGCTTCTAGACTGAGATATGAATTGAAAATGTCATGCATGTTTAGCTATATAGTTTATTAACTCATTTACTGAAATGCGTGCTTATGTTCTGTTAAATCTTTTTAAGCTTAGCTATTCTTGCTATTGACTGGTTCTCTTTTGGGTGTTTAAATATCTGAATACCTCATTCATATTCAAATACCTCCTTTAGCACATTCTTAATTTATTTTATAAGCAAAACATACTTTTTCTGTAAGAACTGTTTTCAGTAACTCACTCCCACACTCTTCACTCAGCCAGCTGTTTCCATTGCCTTCACTGCAAGCCCTCAGGCCAGATTCACGTGGCAGGAGGGGAAGGAGAACAGCAGAAGCTGGAACAGGAAGCTCCCTTAGCTTCCAAAGTCCACTTGATTCTGATGCAATGCAACTGCATTCTCCATTTGTAATTTGTTTCTGCTTTTGGTTTTCAGCATCTACCTCTGTCTCCCCCTACTCCCTGCTCCAGTCACTCCCCACTCCATCTTCACCATGACTGCTTATCCTAATCATGCTCATACTTGCTCTTAAGTGGCTGCCTGCTCTGCTAGTGACGTGCTTTCCACCCCTCTATGTCTCTGAGTCCTGTTGTCTGTCTCTGTCTCTGGCTGCCTGCCTGATACATACTGCCTTACTGCTTGGTGTGCCATGGATTTGCTGATTTTCTGTGGCGCCTGAAACAATATAACCTGAAAAATCCATAACTTCTCCGATTAATTGTGCTTCTCTCCAGCTTTTCCTATGAGTTATTACATGGCCAAAATTCCCAAACGAAATTTGCCTTGTTACCAGCAACCTGTACTCTAGTTAAATGCCAGACTCAGGGTTATGACAGGTGAAAGTTATGTTACAGCAACCCTTGCCTAGGCACAGCAGACAGTCTTGTTTATGACAATTCCTAGATGAGAAGCCATCTTCTGTGCCTGAGTGGGAGGGTGTATGCATGTGTTTTGTTGTTGATCAGATCTTATGTTCTAGCTTTCTCATTAATCAAGACTTTATCCTTAGAAGATAGGCTTTTAAGGAATGATAGCTCTTTAATCAGTCAAAATGCTTCTTATTTTAATCTGCCACTTTGTTTTGCTTTTGTAATAAACTTTATTTTTAGAGAAGTTTTAGATTTTCAGAAAAATTACTCCAAAAATGTAGGAACTTTCCATATAATCCCCACACATAGTTTCCCCTAATAACATCTTGCATGAGTGTGGTACAATTGATGAACCAATATTGAAGTATGGTTACTAACCAACTGCTTTGTTTTTTTTAAATAACACATATTGCTGTCTATTTGCTCATGACTTAAAAAAAATTCCCATCTTCATTAGGTCATCTTGATTAGTTTTATCTTTATCTTCCTTGAGATTGAATTAATTTTTGTTTGATCTGAATTTTAAGGCACATCAACACCATGCCCAATATTATAGATACCTTGAGAAGTCACAATAAATTTTTTTTGTGTGTGTGTTTACTTTTTAGTTTTTAATTGTTTATATATTCAATTATTAAATGTACAAAATAAAAGGAAAAAAAGAACACAAAAGAAATAGCACATGAATGAATACAGTTTTTTAAAAAAATAGTTGGAAATGTCACAAAACAGACAACTGCAGCCACTTGTATATATATGCAAACATATTTATGACAAAATAAGAAATATTCATAACAATACATGCATCATCTCTGCATCTAGACACAAGGTCATATTGGTATTTTTTTATTTTTAATTTTTTAATTTATTTTTATTTTGGGTAAAAATCAAAATTCTCTAATTTTTAATTTCTGTTTTTTGTTCAATTGTAAAATTAGTATAACAATAATTATGATAATAATAATTCTAGCTAACATGATTGAGTTTTTCTTATGTGCTAGATACTGCACTAAGGGACTTAAATAAAAGTATTACCTCATCTAATCTTCTCAAGTGTCATTTAATTTGTGTTTCAATGTTATCTACAGTTTACAGTTGAAGAAACTGAAAACACAGCAAGGTTTGCTAGTTTACTCAAAGTTGCAAAGCTAATTTATCAGAGATAGAATTTGAACTCAGTTTTGTAGGGATTTTAAAATCTGAGCCCCTGAACATCATCACATCCATTTCTTGTATTATTAACTTTACATTTTAAATTTTTTCATTATTTCTACATTTTCTTCAAATTTCGGTACTTCTTTCAGCCTCTCATGCAGTCAAATTTAGCTATACATTCTCTTTTTACTAAAATAATTACATTCATGCAAACACATATATACAAATATTTGCATATATGGGATATACTTGTGGTTAAGAAGTTAAGATGTGGAGCCAAGATGCCTGGGATCATATTCCAATTCTGCCAATTATTATCTGTGTGACTTTGAGAAAATTACTTTATCTCTCTGAGTCTCAGTTTCCTCAACAGTATAACTAGTAGTAACATTTAGTTCATTTGGTGATTGTGATTAAATGAAATAGTACACATAAAATACTTATAATACTACCTGCATACAGTAGGTGTAAAAATAACTTAAGAAATAATTTATAGATAACACAAGAATTTCATGTTATAGAGTCCAATTATGCTTCCTTTGTTCCAATTCATCTACCCACCCTCCATCTATGTATTCATTCACTAATTTTATACATCCTTAATGATGAACTCTGAGCAAGGCTTCACCATCTTCAGGGTCAAACTATAAAATCTTCAGGATTTCACTTCTTTTACAGGAACTCCAGCTCAAAGCATAAGGCTATGCAAAAATGCTTTGATTAATTTCTGGAAGAAAATCAGGACTTTACACAGGCCAAATGGCACCAGAGAAAACTCAAATTGACAAGGTGAATAAGAAAGACCATTTTCTACTTTCCACCTTTCTGGATGCTAATAAAGTTATAGATACAACAGAGGTCAATTTTTTAATATTAGCAATTTTATTGTTTATTCATATACCATACAATCCATTCAAATGTACATTTAACGGGTTTTAGTATAATCACAGTTGTGCATTCATCATGACAATCAATATTAGAACATTTTAATTATGTCAAAAAGACTCCCCCACCCCTTAAGCAGTTACCTTTCTATTCCTCTATCATCCCTTCCCATACATATCCAATAATCTAATTCTATATCTATAAATTTATTTATATTTTATACAAATAGTCAAACAATATGCAGTACTTTGTGTCTGGTTTCTGTCACTTATGATAACTTTTTTTACAATTGATGAAAAAATTAATATATTACTATTCACTACAGTCCATAGTTTGATTTAGGTGCATTTTTTCCTGTGGTTTAGTTTTTTATTTTTTTCTTAATTTTTAAACAATTTATTGAAGTATATCATTCATACATGAACATATATAAACTATAAGTATTCAGTAAACATTGTGAACTTACAAAACAAACAGGCATAACATCATACAGGGCTCCCACACATCACCCCACCACAGATACTTTGCATTGTTGTGAAACATTTGTTAACAAATTATGAAAGACCATTGTCGAAGTATTACTACTAACTATAGTCTGTATCTTACTCCCCTATACAATTTTTTAAGGATTTATTTATTTATTTACTTTTATCTGTTTTTACCCCCACCCCCATTTTTGCTGTTTTTGTGTCTATTCGCTGGGCAACTCTCTGTGTCTGTTTCCTGCCCTCTCTTCTCATCCTTCTCCTCCTGTCCTCACTGGGATTCTATCCTTGGAACCTCCGATGTGGGAAAGAGGCATCCTACCGCCTGCGCCACCTTAGTTCCTAGTTTTTCAGGGCATCTCGTCTTGGTTCTCCCTTGTGTCACTCTTCTGTTACGTGGAGCCTGGTGGAGCATCCGCACACGGGGCTTGGGGGGCTCACCCGCTTGTGGGACCTGATGGCACACCTGTGCACGAGGCCTGGTGGCCCACGTGACTTCTATATTTTTCTTTTTTAAAATTTTTACCGGGAGGTCCCGGGGATTGAACCCAGGTCCCTCCATATGGGAGATGGATGCCCAACCATTTGAGCCCCATCCGACCCCCTGCTATATCTCTTAAGGTTGACCAAAGATACATAGAGTTCCAGTCTTTTTTCATACAAGATGGTCATATAATAAATCAGGCTTAGTTTATCACCGGCATTCTAAAAGCCAGACCTAGGGAGAAAAACTAGGTCTGGGGGCACATACATGATTTCTAATACAGCAAATATTTAGCCTACTCTGATTATCACAAAATCAAGACAGTGAGAATATTTGCATTAGGTTAATTTTAGCTCAGATACCACCCTATTATTAATATCTTATAATATTAAAATACAATTTTTCTTATTCATTGAAGAACATTCTTATATGTGTACTATTAAACACACTCATTTCGAACAGAGTTCACTATGCTATATGGTCCCATGTCTCATCCTTTATCTTTCCTTTTAGTGACATACACAATCCTAAACTTTCCCTTCCAACCACCATCGTACCCTTATATTGGTGCTACTAATTACATTCACTCTAATGTGCTATCATCCCTATCCAATTCTAAGCATTTACAACCAACCATATTACCAGTTCTGCACAAATTAAGCCACTCCTTCCCGTTCTCTATCCTTATTTTATCCTCTGGTGACCAATCTTCTAGCTATTAACTCCATGACTTTGCTCATTGTGTTTATTTCATATTAGTGAGATCATAAATATTTGACCTTTTGTTTCTGATGTTTCACTCAATATAATATCCTCAAGGTTCATCCATGTTGTCATTGTGCATCATGGTTTCATTTCTTCTTACACATAAATAATATTCCGTTGTATGTATATACCACATTTTATCTATCCACTCATTGTTGATGGACATATGGGTTGTTTCTAGCTTTTTGCAATTGTGAATAATGCCAGTTTGAACATCGGAGTGCAAATGTCTGTGCACAGAGACCAGTTTTATGAGGCCCACTAAAAATGCTAGTACAGGACGTAAGGAATCACCCGAAGTGGTTTAATTCTCAAAGGGTATCAACATTATGATGTAGACCATACTGGAAGAAGATGTACCTTCCCATGGCATTGACCTTGAAAAATGATACCAAGTAAGCCTGCATGGCAAGCATATGGGCTCTGGTACCATATACTGATTTTGTGGTCATACAGGCAATTTAGAGAAACTCTTCTGTCTCCGTGTGTGAGAATACATCACTAAGAAGCCAGGAACACTGGCCTATAGGTGGCAAGAATGTTGGGATCTGTTGGGAGAGGTTGGTTGTGCTAATAGCTAATTTCTGATAAGTGGAGGGTGTGGATTTTTCAGGACGTAATTGTGGGCCTCTAGTCAAGAGAGGCTGAGAACTAAGAAGAAATAAAGACACTTTGCAATGGATAGCTTCAGCTTCTTTGGAGTCCCACCGAATAGAGTGCTATGGAAATGTTCTAATGGGACTAATTTTCTCAGTATTGATGACATTGTCAGTGTTGAACCCTTCTACTTGGATTGATTCAGATGTGATGGATCAGGGCTTGTTTTTCAACGTTGCCTGATACCCCTATAGCTATTATCATCTCAATAGAAAGGAATTATATTGACACTTTTGGGGTAGGGAGGGGATGAGCAGTTGAAATACAGGGGCTTCTTTGGGAGTTGGAGGTTATCCTGAGTACTGTTGTGGCAACGGATGTAGGCCATTTTAAATCAGCACACACCACTCAGAACTGAGTGGGAGAGAGTGTGGTCTACAGTGTAAACTGTGGTCTATGGTTGGTGGCAAGGCTCCAGGATGTGTAAGTTCATTGAGGGTGGTGGGCCACACTGTGGGAGATGTTTGTGTGGGATGTGGTGGGAG
>JAKSZT010054502.1:2005197-2041097 GCA_026826555.1 Tolypeutes matacus | reverse complement strand
GTGTAAGTTCATTGAGGTTGGTGGGCCACACTATGGGAGATGTTTGTGTTGGATGTGGTGGGAGGTGTGGGAGGTGGGCAACATGGGAATCCGAGTGGGTTCCGTATAATATTTTAGGTAATCTAAGCACCTCTTAAAATATATGTATATATATATATAAAAAATAACATTTTTGTAAGCAAATACACATATATGCATATATATTTATATATCATTTTACAAATGTTTGTGTGTATTGTGAGAATTTTGATTTTTACCCATAATAAAAAAAAAAAATTTATAAAAAAAAAAAAAAAATTATAAAAATAAAAAAAAAAAAAAAGACATCTGAATCGGAAAGGAAGAAGTAAAAATTTCACTATTTGCAGTTGAAAAAATCCTATATATAGAAAGCCCTAAGAAACCTAAAACAAAGCTTCTAGAACTTATAAATGTGTTCAGTAAAGTTTCAGGCTGTAAGATCAATGCTCAAAAATCAGTAGCATTTCTGTACACCAATAACGAGCAATCTGAGGAGGAAATCAAGAAAATATACCATTTATAATAGTAACTAAAAGAATAAATACCTAGGAATAAATTTAACTAAAGATGTAAAGGACTTATATATAGAGAACTACACAACACAGTTAAAGGAAATCAAAGAAGACTTAAATAAATGGAAGAATATTCCCTGTTCATGGATAGGACGACTAAACATCATTATGATGTCTATCCTACTGAAACTAATCTACAGATTTAATGTAATCCCAATACAAATCAACACAGCATTTTTTTTTTAAGATTTTATTTATTTATTCATTTATCCCCCCCTTGCTGCTTGTGCTCGCTGGGTCAGCTAACCACGCCGTGCGGGCGGGCTTGCCTTCACCAGGAGGCCCCGGGAACCGAACCCGGGGCCTCCCATATGGTAAACGGGAGCCCTACTGATTGAGCCACAGCCGCTTCCCAACACAGCATTTTTTTAATGATTGGAAAAGCTAACTACAAAATTTATTTGGAAAGGTAAGAGGCCCCAAATCACCAAGGACATATTGAAAAAGAAAAATGAAGTTGGAGGTATCACACTACCGGACTTTAAAACATACTACAAAGATACAGCACAATTCACTGCTGGGTATATACTCAGAAGAATTGAAAGTAAAGACATGAATAGATACATGCACAACAATGTTCACAGCAGCATTATTACTATTGCCAAAAGTTGGAATCAACCCAGGTGCCCATCAACAGATGAATGGATAAACAAAATGTGGTACACACCTCCATTGGAATATTACTCATCTGTAAGAAGGAATAAAGTGCTAACACATGGGATAACACGGATGAATCTTGAGGACCTTATGTTAAGTGAAGCAAGCCAGGCATTGAAGGATGAACACTACATGACCTTACTGATATGAATTAAGGGAATTGAGCAATCTCAGAGATCTATTGTCTGGAAGATAGGTTTACAAGAAATAGACAGAGAAGTGAAGGTTGTGAGCCAACACCCATACGGACGTAATCTATGGTAAGGTGAACATGTATAGTTGAGCACTGAAGGGATATAACAGGAGGGTAGTGATATTATTGGGTTGGGTTGTGCAGGTTTGACAGATGGCTAGATTGGGGATGGTGAGTTGGATGGTCCAGGGAATTGGGGGGAAGGTTAGGATAGGGATCAGGTGAACATTGGGGATTTGCAGGTATGTGGATTGCAGGTATGTGGTTGAAAGTACAAATTTGGGGATGCTCTTATGACAATATGACAATAGAGGGTTACTGGTTTAGGGTGTTGGATGGGGGAGCATTCGGGACAGGGTGCATCTGGAGCAGGCTTCTAGGGAGTGTGTGAGTGTTCATCCTGTCATAATGTGTTGTATCAGTGGGTGGAGAGCCACATAATGAGCGGGAAGGATTTGGACTCCCATCCTGGGGAGGACCAATTTGTTCACACACAGAGGGTGGGAGTCTCTCGAGAGCATGGGCAGTTCCTAATAAAGAACGACAAACCAGTGTGTCAAGACTCCAGTGTTGTTGCAAATAACTATGAAACTTGTCATCCAAGGAGTGAAGCCAGCGGGTAGCCGTGGGCCGTGAGGGGAGGGGGAGGGAGCAGTAGAATAGATCAAACAGGGGTTATTTAGTGGTCCATGGAAATGTTCTTCATGATCTTGCAATGAAGGGCACAAACCATGTTAAATATCATCAAAATTTATAAACGTGTACGATCTAAAATGTAAATCATAATGTAAACCATTTACCATGGTTAGTAGCTATGTTTCACTATTTGTATATCAGTTGTAACAAAGGTAACATTCACGTATAAAAAGGTATTAATACGTGAAGGGGGAAAAAGGGGAAGATGTTGGGTATATGAGTGCCCTGTATTCTGTATGTGACTTTACTGTGACCTAAAACTTCTTTGAAAACAAAATTTAAAAAAGTAAGACACTGGGGGAATAAATGGAAGAAAATGCCACTGTACATACAGGACACCAGATATTACAGTGATAAAAGGCAAATTGTCAAAAAATCTTTTAAAAATATTTTTCATTAATTTTTAATATCCCAATCTTTTAGTTTTATATTATTTTTAGTTTTTAAAAATTGTATGTATTTTATTTCTTATATTTAAACCTATCAATATTGTTTCATTTTCCTATTGATTGTATGTGGCTATTTTGATGGCCTCATTTTTGAGGAAGCAAGGGATCACAGAAGGGTTGCAACTGGGGCAGGGGAGGATCATTGGTGTAGGGTGTCGTGATGGGGGATACATGGGAGGAAGTTCACCTGGGCATACATATAAGGTATATAACTGTGTTCAGATGTTCACGGGACATTGTCATGGTGGGTGGAGACTCACAGATTGACTGAGAGAATATTGAATTCCCATCTGGGAGAGCTCTGCCACATTCTCTAATGTAGCAGCATCAGTCTCCTAAGTGCAGGGGCAATAACTGGCGAAGGAGGATGATCCATGGATGGGCCCTTGATATTGATGATTATGCTTATGAGCCTTTGCTCTTGAGATTGAAACTTAGCCTAGTGTTGTGGGGTGCCTGAGAGTTGCCTCCTAAGAGCCTCATTTTTGCTCAAGGTTTCAGCTGAGAAATTAGCACTTAATCTTATTGTGCTTCCCTTGTATGTGATGGTTCTCTTTTCTCTTGCTGCCTTGAGTATTTTCTCTTTGTCTTGAGCATTGGACATTTTGACAAGTATATGTCTTGGAGTTGGCCTGTTGGGATTTATACTATTTGGGGTGCGCTGTGCTTCCTGGATCTGCACATCCATCTCTCTCAGTAGGGTTGGGAAGTTTTCAGCCATTATTTCCTTCAACATTCCTTCTGTTCCCTTTCCTTTCTCTTCTCCTTCTGGGATGCCCATAATGCGTATGTTTGTGCGTTTTGTGTTGTCAGTTAAATCCCTGAGTCCATGCTGGATTTTTTCTATCTTTTTGTCTATGTGTTCTACTATCTGTTTGATTTCTGATGTATTGTCTTCCACATCATGAATTATTTCTTCTGATTGTTCAAATCTGCTGTTATTTGAACCCAGCATCTTTTTGATTTCTTGGATTTTGCCATTGATCACCATCATATCAGTTATCTTTTTGCGTATGTTTATAATTTCTTCAGTATGTTCTCCTACTTTCTTCTTTATATCCTTAATCTCTTCCTTCACTCCATTAAGTTGGTCCATGATATTTGTTTGGAAAACTTTTATTAGTTGTTCGATGTTCTGCATCTCTTCCTGGTTTTTAGTTTGTTCATTGGAGTGGTCCATGTCTTCCTGTTTCTCAGTGTGGTTTGTAATTTTTTTTTGCTCTCTAATCATCATTTTATCTTGATTGGTTTATTCAGTTGATTAGCTTCTCTCTCTCTGCTCTATAGTTTTATTTCGCTGGTGGTTCTGTGTGTGTGTTATGTTTTCTTTTTGACACTTTTTCTTATTTTTTTCCTTGCTTCTTTCTATATTACCTTGAAGGCAAGAGATTAGTGCCAGAGGAATCAAGAGATGTGAGAAAGGAAGAAGGATAATAGTAATATTGATAAAAGTTAGAAGAGGGGCCAAATAAAACTTAGTGAAATGAATATTTGACTCATGTAGGCAGTGTAGAGTAATGGAAAAAAAGTGGAGTACCTACAATGCACTGGGAAACCAACTAGAGGAATATATATATAATAATTTAGAAGGCTAGAATAATGAGGATGGAGAGAAAGAGTAAAGAAAGGGCTGAAAGGAAAAAGTTAATATTAATTTTAAAAATGAAGAAAACAAAATAGATAGAATAGAAATTGACACCCTTAAGTTGTGGGCAAATGAAAAAACGTGGTATATAATAACCATAATAGAAAGCAGAAGCGAGAAAGTTGAAGGAAGGATAAGAGATAGCTTGGGATACAACATCAATATAGACAGAGAATGGGAAATCACTGAAGAAGAAGCACAGCAGAGAAGAGACACAAAGAAAATGAAAGGGAGGAGTAAAGAGGAAATAAAAGCAAGAGACAACAAATAAACAGAGAAAAACCAAACAATCACGCAGGCAAATAGTCAAACAAAGCTAAGAAGGAACAGTGTTCCTTCTAGGATCCTTGTGGAACCTCTCACCCTGCTTGTGTTTATCAATCAATTTCCCTGCATGGTTCTATCTGCAGGTTTTTAAGTAGATTTTAGCTATTAAACTTAATTAAAAAGAAGAATTCATTTTTCATTTTTTAAAGTGACTGTCTTCTTTATTACTATTATTATTTTTTTGGCAAAATACTGGACCCAAAATAAGTCCTCTTCTAGACCACCCCCTTCACTGAGGGGACCCTAACTAGGCTCATGGAAAGTAATCAAGCACTTCTCACTTCCTGGCCTCCCCAGAGGAGCTGAAGCTCTGATGCTAGTCAGTGCAGAACGATAAAAACAGCTGACTCTGCCCCCTCTGGAGCTGAGACTCAGTGTCACTGGGCTGCTGGGTAAATCAGGTTTCCTCAGCAGATTCGCCTCTCCCCACAGCCTGGCACTGCTTCAAGCTGGCTTATCTGGTCCCCAAAACTATGAGGGGGTCCAGGCAGCCAAATCGACAGTGAAGAATCCCCTCTCTGCCTTCTGTCAGAACCTTCCCTCTCTAGGAGAGGGCTCCCTCTCCCCGGCTTGGCGTGGTTTGGGGCTTATCCCTGGACAGCTAGGTAAATCAACTTCCTCAGCAGATTTACCCCTCCCCTCTGCCGAGTGTTGATTCAATCCAACTATTGTGGTCGCCCAAGCTGAAAGGGGGTCCAGGCAGCCAAATCCACAGAGAGGAAAGCTCTGTCACCCCTTTGCCAGAGCCCTCCCATTCTCGGAGAATGCTCCCTCTCACCGGGCTCTGTCACCGTGTTTGCTGGGTGGGAGTGGCAGCTCAAACCAACCTTTTTCCCTAAGGGTGGGGCTCAGCCGTCTGTGTTAACCACCACAGGCAGGCTTAAAACTCACGAATCTCTACCGATCAGTCCATGCTGTTGATCTGCCTGCAGATAGAAGTCCCAAGCTTCTCACTCTGGGCGCCCACAGCACAGACCCCCGGGCAGGACCCTGTCCACAATCCTCCATCCTCAGGGAGCTAGTCAGCTAGTGCCTTCCTAAACCAACACCGTCTTGCCTCTCCCAGTTTTATGGATTTTGACAAAATGTATAATGGCTTAAGAAATGATAAATTTGGGGTAAGAAACAAGAAGTCCTGGTGCTGGTCTTAGAAATTATGATAATTCTCATTTCAATTCAGTTAGGAAGAAAAATGGGGGAAAGATGAAATTTATCTACTACTTTCACTAATGTTGACAGTATTTGAATTTTAGAATGAAAAATAAAATAATAGAAACTACATAAGGCTGATGGACTTGATTGGTATTGAGTTTAATCTGCAAATTGCTTTGGTTAGAAATGACATCTAATACATATTAAGTCTCCTCATCCATGAACAGAGGTGGTCTTTCCATTTAAGTAGGTCATCTTTAATTTCTGTCAGTAAAATTTTGTTGTATCCTTGTAGAATTCTTTTACATATTAGTTTAAATTTATTCATAGATATATGATTTTTTAGCTGTTATTGTAAATGGAATTTTAAAAAATTTCCTTGCCACATTATTTATTAATAGTGTATAGAAACCCTACTGATTTTTGCATGTTGCTCTTGTACCCAACCACTTTGCTGAATTCATCTATACCTCTATTACCTTTTTTATGGATTTCTCAGCATTTTATACCTATAGGATCAGTCCACCAGCAAATAGTGAAAGATTAATCTCTTCCTTTCCAATTTGAATACCGTTTATTTCTTTTTTTCTTTCCTAATTTCACTGTGTAGAAATCCAGTACAATGTTGAATACCAGTAGTGACAGTGACCATCTTTGTCTTTTCCTTGATCTTAAGGAAGAAGTTTTCAGTCTTTCACCATTGAGTATGACGTTTTGACACAGAATGATGTCATAACAATCAATCTTGGGCCATGTTGAGCTTTTGATTTTTCTGGGGTGGTCCTTGCTCAGTGATGCAGAGTATTGCTCTGATTTATATGTTGGGAAGATTTTGCAATGTGTGGAAGATTTTGCAATGTGTGCCTTGGAAAGGATCTGTTTCTTGTCATATGTTTATATAGGGAACTGTATTCTCCAGAGTCGAATGCTTGTATCAGTTGGAATGAGAATTAAATTTGCAGGCCACAGCACTTTGGACTGTTAGGATAGAATGGACCTAAACTGCTGTATTAGTTAGGGTTCTCTAGGGAAATAGAACTGGCAGGAAATATCTGTAAATATTATGAGATTTTATAAATTTTTCTCTTGCAACTGTGGGGATACACAAGTCCAAATTCCATAGAGCAGGCTGCAAACTGGGAACTCCGATGAAGGTTTTTCATGAATTCTACAGGAGAAAATGGCTGGCTGAACTAGAGTAGGAAATACTCTCCTTTCTGCTGAAATCATCACTTCTCCTTTTAAGGCCTTCAGCTGATTAGATGAGACATCTCTCATTGCTGAAGGAAATCTCAGTTAACTGTAAATTAATGAGTCATAGACACAATCAACTTACTAATAATTTAAGTTCACAAATGTCTTCACAGTAACAATTAAGGCAGTGCTTGATTGACTAAACAACGAGGCACCATTGGCCAAGTTGACATATGAGCTTAACCATCACAGTTCAACCTTTGGCAACTTTGCAACCATACACATCACCTTAAACCACACTTAACCTCTAGATAAAACAATAATAGACATATTTTTTTGCTTAACCATACTCAACTGCCCTGCATACAACTGGAAATGCAGTAAACCTCTCCAAAATAGGGTGCAAGTTCTTGGGTAATAATTACTCTTAAATTTGATATCCTATAACTTAAATGTTATGACATGGAAATAACACAACTTATATGATAAGGAGATAAAGTAGGGAAGAAAAAAAGAAATTTTCTTATGTACATATGCAAACATAATCATACAAAACTGGATAAATATTCATAGCCATTATAGTCCTCATTTCTGTAACTGGTCTTGTGGTCATAGTTCATATTTATGACTACCTCCTCCCAAAACCCATTCCATATTACCTTTAGAGTCAGCAGGCACCTCAGCTGGCCATGGTTCTTTGCCTAGTGCCATGACCCAAGCCTTCATTCTTGGAGTTTCTGGGTGACAGATAGCCCTGCTTGTATTGGGTTGTTGCAGTTTTCAGTTGACTTTAATCACAGGGCATGGTAGTATTAAGTGAGGCCCTAAGGGATCTCTTGTGTTCCAGTTAAACTCTTCTTTACCTCCATTGTGTACTTGTAGTCTTATTTCCCCTTGACAGACAGGATAAATTTCCCCACCCAGTACAATAAGCCTCTTTTTTGCCTGTTGATTCAGAGGCATGAGGAGCCAAAAGTGGCCAGGTGGCAGCCTTAACTTCAAGTTCAATGGTATCATTGTTATGTCTCCTGGTGGAAGTACACTTCCTTTTGGTTAAGATCTGTAGAGCTTCAGGTTGCAGAGACAGGAAGTAAATTTTTTTCTGGGTGATCACTAAGAGTAATAGTGAGTGGTGTCACTTCCATCTCCACCTTTTGACTTATAGACCCATGAATCCTAGCTATGGCAGAAACAGCGTCATAGAGTGAATGTTGATTTAGAGCATACATAGCCTCCTAGACAACATTGCACCAGCCCTGAAAGGACTTATCACGTAGTTGGTGCCATAATTGAGTCTTCAGACGGCCATTTCCCCATTCTATCAATCCAGCTGCTTCAGGATGATGAGGAACATGGTAAGATCAGTGGATTCCATGAGCAGGTACCCATTCCCTCAGATCATTTTCTGTGAAATGGGTACCTTGATCAGAAGCAATTGGTGTGTGGAATATCATGACAGTGGTAAGGCATTTTGTAAGTCTACAAATGGTAGTTTCTGCAGAAGTATTGCAGGGAGGGAAGGCAAACCCCTATCCAGAGTATGCGTCTATTTGAGTTAGAACAAAACACTGCCTTTTCCATTATGGCAGTGGTCCAATATAATCAACCTGCCTTGAGGTAGGAGGATGAACACCTTGGGGGAATGATGCTATATTAGGGACTGAGTGTGGGTCTCTGCTACTGGCAGATTGAGCACAGAACAGTGACTGTTGCCATATTGGCCTTGGTGAAGGGAAGTCCATGTTGCTGAGCCCATGCATAAGTTCCATCCCTACCACCATGGCTACTTTTTTCGTGAGCCCATTGGGCAATGACAGGAGTGGTTGGGGAAAGAGGCTGACTGATATCCATAGAACAGGGCATCTTTTGCTCTTGAATTTTAATATCTTCCTCTGATGAAGTCATCATCTAGTAAGCATTCACATTAGGCACAAATATCTTCATGTTTTTTGCCCTCTAAGATAGATCTACACATACCTTTTCCCCTGACTTCTTTGTCAACAATTTTCCAATCATTTTCTTTCCATGTTCCTGACCATCTAGCCAAATCATTGGTGACAGACTAGGTATAAGTGTACAAATTCACCTCCATCCATTTCTCTTTACAAGCAACCTTAACAACCAGGTGCACTGCTCAAAGTTCTATGCACTGGGAGGATTTTCCCTCAGGAGTGTTCCTCAAGGATGTCCCAGAAAAGGGCTGCAGTGCTGTAGCTACCCACTTTCAGGTGGTACCTGCATATCATGCAGAGCCATCTGTAAACCAGGCCTGATTTTTCTGCATAACAGATACCAGTGGATATGTTGATTTGTTCAAGCAATGATACCAGATATGGGACAGCAACTGCAATATTGGAGTTGACACCTGGTTAAGTTTATGATAATCCACTTTCATCCTCCAAACATCATTTGTTTTCTGTACATGATGAATGGGAATCTTTGTTTTTTATTCCACTTTTTTATTTTTAAAGGATACTTCAATTACATAAATTTACAGAGAAATATATAGGGGATTCCCATATGCCCTACTCCCCATTCCTTCATCATTTTCCCACATTCACAACATCTTTCAACAGTGTGGTACATTCATTGCAATTGATAAACACATTTTGGAGCATTGCCACTAAGCACGGATTATACTTTACACTGTAGTTTACACTCTCTCTCATTCGACTCTGTAGGTTATGGATGATATATAATGGTCTGTATCTGTCATTGTAATGACATTCAAATGATTCTCAAGCCCTCAAAATACTCAGCTATTACAACTATTTTTCCCTTTCACTAACCCCAGAGTAGTCTCTGCCTCCATGGGTCTCTGCCTCCATTGTTAAAATCACAATAAGTCTATAGTAGAATACTAGTAAGTTTATTTTAGTCCATAGTTTGTTTCCCAATCTTGAGGACCCTGGGATGGTGATGCTCATTCCATCATTAATTGAGGGGATCTTCAATCCCATATATCTGATGGGTGAAACTGAATTGCTTGCAGTTGTAGGCACTCTTGGTTCCTTGGTATGTTGTTTGTCCATCATCTCCTCCCCATTAGTTGTCCTGAGTGAGTCCATTGAACTGGAAAGTAGGTGTTGCAACTCCATTGAGATTCAGGGTTCAGCTGGAAAATGGACAGCCCACAGATTTAAGTTTCTTGGATGTACACCTACCAACTCTACTACTAATTATAGGTTCAAATAGAAGGACAGAAGAGTCATGCATAGAGAAAACACTGCTGAGTCTAACTCAGTTACACTGGGTAGCATAAATACAAGATTTGGGCCCAGTGCAAGGGGCCAAATTCCCGAGCTAACTGCCCTGATTATAGTGTCTTGATGTCTCCATATCCCAGAGGAGCTTCACTGTTTTGGACAGTATCTACTTTGGCTGTCAATGAGATCCTGTTGAGATGTGCAATAGTGCTACATCTGGGATGGTCTCCCAACTCACTTTGAAGTCTCTTAGCCATAAAAACACATTTATCTTTAGCTTTTCCATCTTTTTGTCAAGGTCTTTTTATTTCCAAATGTATTGTTGGTAACAACCCCTCAATGCCAGGAAAGCTTATCCCTGGAAGACATGTCCTAAGCTGGGGGAAGTTGTTGCCTTTATATGCTGAGTTCAGCTTAGAGAGAGGCCATATTTGAACAACAAGGAGGATCCCAGTAGATAACTCTTAGGCAAGCTACATCACTAGGCTGAGTTTCCATTCAAAAGCAAAAGTTCATAAACATAGTCATCAATGGAATGGGAGGAGGGTTGGGGGAGGGAGCAAGTGAATACTGGGGATTGGTGGCTACGCGGCTGAAACTAAAATGTAGAGAATGCTCATTTGGCAACACGGCAAGGAAAGGCCACCGGTCCAGAGTGCTGGATGGGGGACACCCGGGCCAGAGTGCAACTGAAGCAAGCCTCTAGGGAGCACGTGAGTGATCTGAATAGGAATCTTGAATGGGATGTGGTGGGAATCATTTCCCCATGCATCTTTCAAGTCCTTGATGGTGGCACTGATCTCTGCAATTCTTCCAGATATCTAGTATTGCTATTGATTTACTATTTTGCTAGGTGGGGGCAGCTCTAGTGGTTTCCACTTGGCCTTGCCAAACATAATAGCCCTCACTTCACAAGTCAGGGAACCAATGTGAGGATACTGCCAGTTGCTGAGTATATCTCTTCCAATTAACTATCCAAAACTGGAGAAGTAACCACAGAATGGGGCCAGGGACCCACTGGACCCACCTGTGAGATGGACCTGAGCGAAAACTTCATCAATCACCTGATTTCTGCAAGCCATTCTTCTGACTGGTGACCACAGTGACATCTTGGGTCTCCTGATATTAATGTCACTTTATTTTTTATTATTTATTTATTTATTTATTTTTATTTTAGGCATTTTTATTTAATAAATAACTTCAGTAAATAGCATTGTAAAAAGTGAACTATTAAAATTAAAAGGCACTTAAAATAAGAATGTGACTAGTAAGAAACACGATGAGCAACTCAAACAGTGAGAGGTAATATACAGTGGTCTGTTTATGGCACTAACTGAAAGAAGGCTTGCTTAACTGACAGGTGTTGCATGGGCCACAGCACAACTTCACATGTTCATTAAGAAGGCAAATTTACAGCCAAACCTTCAAAGAAAACACTGATAAAAAAAAAATCTTACCCCCAAATTGCAAACAAATACATTAAAAGATTAGAAGAGGTGATAAAAAGCACCAAGCTTGAAACAAAATAAAAAGAATAAAATAAAATAAATTTAATCCAAAATGTCCCCATTCAGCAAATACTGTATCAATTAAGGCCTTTATGTAAATAATGCTAAATCAAGGGACCTTTTTTGCAGAAAATTTCCCAGTATTTTTATCAAAGGCTTGAATTTATAAAGAGAAGGCATAAATGTCACTTTTGAACCAGTCTCTAATAATCAATGAAATATCTGATCATTTCCTTACCCCAGTGCACAATTACCCTTGTAAAAGGCTGTAGGTCTTTCTGTGGAAGGCTGGGAGAAAGATTTACAGTTTTATGTTTTGGCAGGGCAATATTGTCCTTCCCCAAGGGTACCTGGCCTTCCACTCATTCAAGGTGCTCTGGGCCTTAAACTGTCCCAATTCTGGGAATTGATTACAGGGCCATGAATTGCTGTTTTTGTAATTCAAGTCAGACTTTTTTACATTTGACCCACAGCTCTGCTGCTTACTCAGATCAAGTAGGAATTTAGTGGACTGCCTATTTATTTTACTTCTAAGTACCCCATGATCCCTTACCAACTCCCATTCGTCTCTGTGTCTCAGACTATTTTGATTACTGCTTTGTGTCTATTCAAGGTAGTCATACCCACCTTGTCTTTGTTGATTAAGTGCTTCCACTTGGTTTCTGCTAACTTGATATCAGATCATCCCCATGGTGTTTAAGGGTCTGAGTTCATTGACAGCAGTTCCCAAGTTAATATCTGACCTACAGAGAAGAGCAACCACAGAGCTTTTCAGGGAATATGGAGTTAGTTTTACAAGTTTATTCCCCACAGTCCTGGTGAAAGGGGTGTCCTCTGGACATTCCTGGGGTGGATGAACAGGTCTTACATGATAGATACACATGAGCAATCCAATATCTTTAAGCCTTTGCATCGCCTCATCTACATTATAACAGGGAAGTTCTGCCATTTTGACTTTAGGTAATGTCAGCCATCTTTTGGTCCATGTTTCAGCCAGCCATTTGAATAAACTGTTAGAGCCATTTCCTACCCCTTGAGCTACAACATTGTATCCAGAATTTCTGCTTAGTTGGCCTATATAAATAAATTCAGCACTGATACAACTTTATATTCCTTCCACCATTAACCCACACCCTTATATCCATTCTCACACATATTACCCTGATTTCCATTTGTATAAATTGGAAATTTCATGCAGTTCTTTTGGAGAAAAGAGCACTTCCTGATGGTTCACAGTTTGTACTTCATCCTTTGGGGGCAGTTAGGAATTTAGGCTAGTATAGGTATGTAAGAAAAGAGGGGAGGTGGGGGTGTGTAACAAGAAGAATTAGAAGTTTCTTGAAATCCAGTTCCCTCAGGGCATTCCATTGCACTTTTTCTGGAGAAACAGGATTAATCTCTTCAAATGGAGGTTGTATGAAAGGCTCCTTAAGGCAGACTGGAGGTCCAGAATCTGTTTCCTCTGGGCAGGCTAGAGGTTAGATGGTTGTGTACTCAGGGCATGCTGCATGCCAGTTGGCTGTTTCTTAAGGGCAGACCATTATAGGTTTATCTGCAAAGACACAGCAGTATTTAGGGTTTAAATTTTGACCTCACTGCCATCATTATCAACCCATATGTCCCTATTCCAATTTTCCAGATCTCATTCCTTTCCAATCAATGCCCTCAGTTTGACAGAAGACACCTTGCAAAACTGAGGATTTAGTTTCATTGTAAAGCTGCTACATACACAATAAGACTCCGGGTCTGGTTTTCACAGACCTCAAATCTGTAGCTACATGAAAAAGATTTTCTTTCAAGACATACATAGAAACTTTTACATCTTTAATGTGGTGCTTAAGTTGCAAATTTTAAGACTTATGTTTATCCCTTTCCTTTATAACTGTACCTAGAGTATCTACAAACAAACAGACATCATCAGTATACTTTTTAACTCCACAAAACTCTGATAAGGTGTTAAGGTGTCAAAAACTCTCTCACCCATAGTTGTGCAGTGAAGAGATATGACAGGGGTGTAAGGATACTATTGGGTTGGGTGATGCAAACTTGACAAGGGGGTAGGGTGGGGAGTATGGGTTGGATGGTCCAAGGAACTGGAAGGAGGGTTGGGGGAGGGAATAGGTGTACAATGGGAATAGGTGGGTACGTGGGTGAAACTACAATGTTGAGAAAACTCTACTGGCAATATGACAAGGAAGCGTTACTGGTTTAGGGTTTTGAATGGGGGGCATTTGGGACAGGGTACACCTGAGACAATCTTCTAGAGAATGTGCGAGTGATCATTTTGTCATAGTGTGCTGTATCAGTTGGGGGAGACTCACATAATGAGTGGGAAGGAGTTGGACTCCCATGCTGAGGAGGCCCAATATGTTCTCAAATGGAGGTGGGGTGTGTCTCTCGAGAGCATGGGCAGTTCTTAATAGGGGAGGAAAGACTAATGTGTCCAGCCCTCAAAGTTCTTGCAAGTATCTAAGAATCTTGTCCTTCAAGGAATGAAGCCTAGTGGTCTCCATGGGCCCCGAGGGGAGGGGGAGGGAAGAATAGAAGAGATTGAAGAGGAAGTATTTGGGAGCAATGGAAGTGTTCTGAAAGATCATACAATGATGGATACAGGCCATGTTAAATTTCATCAAAAAATTATAAAAGTATATGGTCTAAAATGTAAACCATAATGTAAACCATTGACCATGGTTGGTAGCTATGTTTCAGTATTTATACATCAGTTCTAACAAATGTACCATCCACATGTAAAAAGATTATTAATAGATAAGGGGGAAAAGGGGGAGGATGTTGGGTATATGGGAGTCTCCTATATTCTGTATGTAACCTTACTGTGACCTAAAACGTCTTTGAAGATAATATTAAAAAAAAGGAAAGACTGGGAAAGAAAGGGAAGAAAATGCCACTGTACATACAGGACAACTGGTATTACAGTGATGAAAGGAAAAATGTCAAAAAATTTATTTTATTATATTTATTTTTTAAATGTTTTTGATTTTTTAATGCCTTGATTTTTTATTTTTTACTTAATTTTAGTTTTAGTTTCTTTAAATTATTATGTATTTTTTTCTTATGTTTCGACTTATCATTATTATTTCATTTTCCTATTAATTGAATTTGGAAATATTCTTGGCTTCATTTTAGAAGAGGTTTTGGATCACAGAAGGGTTACAACTATGGCAGGGGAGGAAAAATGGAGTGGGGTGTCAGTGATGGGGCATACATGGGAGGAAATTCACCTGGGCATACATATAAGGTATATAAATATGTTCAAATGTTCATGGAACATTGCCATGTGGGTGGAGATTCACATAACAAATGAAAGATTATTGAATTCCCATCCTGAGGAGCTCTGCCACATTTTCTAATGGAACAGCAACAATCCCCCAAGTGCAGGGGCAATGACTAGTGAAGAAGGATGGTCCATTGATGGGCCCTTGATGTTGATGACTATGCTTGTGAGCATTTTGCTCTTGAATTTGCAACTTAGCTTAGTGTTGGAGAGTGCCTAAGAGTTGCCTCCTGAGAACCTCCTTGTTGCTCAAATGTGGCCTCTCTCTAAGCCAAACTCAGCATATAAATGCATTACCTTCCCCCTAGCATGGGACATGACTCCTGGAGATGAGCTTCACTGGCACTGAGGGATTGTTACTGAGCACTGGCTGGTGATACAACTGGAAAAAAGACTCTGAATAAAAGGGGGAAAAGGTAAAGACAAATGAGTGTATATGGCTAAGAGACTTCAAAGTGAGTTGGGAGGTCACCAGAGAGGTAATGCTTATGCATGTCTCATCAGGATCTCGTAGACAGCCAGTGTAGATACTACCCTAAATAGTGGGGCTCCTGAGGGCTCTGGAGATACCCAGGACCTACAGTCAAGCTTCAGAATTTAGTGTCTTGCCAGTGGCCCTATTTTGGAGTTTGTGCTCCCAAGTGTGACAGAGCTGGACTCAGATGTGACTTCTCTACAAATGCCTCTTCTGTCCCTTTTATTTGAATCTATAGTTGGTGCTTGAGTGTGTATGTGTACATCCAAGAGACTTTAATCTCTGGGCTGTCCATGTGCCAGCTGGGTCCTGAAAATCAATGGAGTTGCAATACCTACTCTTCAGTTCATTGGACTCACCCAAGGCAACTAATAAGGAGATGATGATGGACAACAGCCATGCCAAGGAACCGAGAGAGCCTGCAACTGCCAGCAAGAAAGCCCCATCCTTCTGTCCCAGGGGAACAAAATTCCTCTCAATTAAAGTTGGAGTGGGCAACACCATCCCAGAATCCTCAGGATTGGGGAATGAACTCTGGACTAAAGTAGACTTATTGGTATTCTACTATAGACTTATTGTGATTCTGGCAATGGAAGAAATTATATCATTCATGTGGAGGCAGTGGCCACTGGATGTTCTGAGGGGAGGGAGAGGGAAATACAGGTGAAATATGGGGCGCATTTTGGGAACTTGAGAATTTTCCTGAATGACATTACAATGACAGATATGGGCCATTACATATCTTGCCATAACCTACAAAATTGTGCAAGAAAGAGTGTAAACTACAATGTAAACTATAATCTACGCTTAATGGCAATGCTCTAAAATGTTTTCATCAATTGTAACAAATCTACCACACTAATGAAAGATGTTGTTAATGTGGGAAAATGTGGGAGTGTAGGAAGCAGGGTGTATGGGAATCCCCTATATTTTTAGGTGGCATTTATGTAATCTAAATACCTTTTTTTAAAAAAAATAAAAAATATATTAAAAAAAAAAACTCTTGGGGGCGGATGTGGCTCAAATGTTTGGCGTCCGTCTGCCATATGGAGGGACCTGGGTTCGTTCCCCGGAACCTCCTGGTAAAATAAAAAATATATATATAGAAGGCGCATGGGCTGCCAGGCTTTGTGTGCCGGTGAGCCGCCAGGCCCCGGGAGCCATGCAGCAAGATGATGACGTAACGAGAGAGAGGCGCAGGGGAGAGACAAGACGAGATGCTCCGAAAGCTCCAAAGACCAGGAACCGAGGTGGCGCAGGTGGCAGAACACGTCTCTCCTACATCGGAGGTCTCCAGGATTGAATCCTGGCAAAGACTGGAGGAGGAGGATGAGAAGAGATGGCAGGAAACAGACACAGAGAATTGCCCAGCGAATGGACACAAAAACAGCAAATGGGGAAGGGGGGGTTTAAAATGGATAAAGTAAATAAATAAATCTTAAAAAAAAACAAAAAACAACTCTCTCACCCAGAGCCTCACCTCTTATAAGCATGTGAGTATACCTATAGAGTGGTGATATTTTGCATGTCTCTATAGCCACCTCATACCATTGGTTATCAGTGGCATCTTGATTATTGGAAAAAGAATCAGTGACATTGATTCCAGTCAGAGTATAAAGCCAATTGCACAAACTCCAGAACCAATTCAGAAATCCTATTTTTAAGAGTCTGTTTCTAAAAACCTTTCCTGGTGCCAAGCTATTTTAGTTTGGAATTTCTAGGGAAGCAGAACCGACAATAGTTATCTGTAAATATTGTGGCATTTTATAAAATAATCTTGCATAACTGTGGGAATGCTCTATTACAAATTCCAATGGGCATGCTGCAAAATGGAAACTCTGATGAAGGTTTTTGATGAATTCTCCAGGAGAAGCTGGCTGGCTGAAATTTTCTCTTCCTAGTGCCGAAATCATCGCTTCTCCTTTTAAGATTTTCAACAGATTGGATGAGGTATCTGTCATTGCTCAATGCAATCTCATTTGACTGTAGATGTAGTCATCCTTAGATGTAATCAACTTACTAATTATTTAAGTCCATGAAATGTCCTCACAGTAACTATTAGGCCAGTGGTTGCTTGACCAAACAACTGGGCACAATTTCCTGGCTAATTTGGCATATCTGCCTAACTATTGCAACTGCTAACAGAGATAACTTGCTACTGAGACTGTATTTTGGTTGTTGATGTGGATTTTAATGAAGTCTGCCTCTATATATGTCTTGATATTGACAAAAATTAAACTGTATACTCCATTTGAATATTGAATAGTATCTTTTATCACAGTATGCAGCCAATGAGTTTTATTCCCAAAGTGGTGACAGAATGACATGATTTTAGGAAGACTAAAGAAATACAGTTTTGTCTCATCTGAGAAAACTCTTTCTAGTTTCTTAAGATGTTGAAACCCACTAGGAAAGAGTTGGAAGTAAGCATTTTTCAGAAACAAATAAGCAGGAAGATATTACTTGTAAATGACTCTCTTGGGAGGGATTGTTTGCTTCAGATGATTTGAAAATACCCAGATTCAGCTTCTAATAATTGTCTAACATTGGGATTGATTCTCACGTTTGTTATTTTTTTTCTATTGGGACAGTTGGTTCTTTATTATTTTGAGCTTTAATAGGGTGAATTTAGTGCCTACTCATCACTGAAAATGGAGGTCTGTGGTGTGACGATATAATTTCTGGAGAGGAGGAGTGACAGGACAGTGCATGAAGCAGAAAGAGCTGTGAAGTATGAGTTGGGAGACTTGTGTTCACATTTTCATTGCACCTTCAACAAATCTAAAGCCACTTCCATTCTCTAGGCCTCAGTTTTTTCATTTGTAAAATCAGTCTTATGGGCTAGATGATTCTACAAGACTTTCTTCCAGGACATTCTTTAATGCTATGATGAAATTGATATTTTAGGAATAGATTTCCTTCCTCTTCCAGCCAAAACCAGCCTAGCCATGACTTCAATGATTCTTTTGCCAATACAGGCCTTTTTCCTCCATACCAGGATAAACCCCACCCTGGATCAATTTAGCTATCCCCTTTCTTTACTTCATAAGGGCTGTTGATTACCTTTGGTTAAAAATATCCAACTATGAAAATATGTCCTAGTACATACACAGTTTCTTTAAACTCTGTTGGATCCTCAAACCTGCTCATGAATTCTTCGTTCTGTGTCTTAATTAATCCCTACATAGACACCAAACATTATCCATCCTGACCCCTAGGCACCTAACCCAGAACTTTATTCGTTTTTCTCAGATAATAATCTTCTTTCCTTCATTGAGAAAAAATAGTAGCCTTAAGACAAGACTTTCTTCACATTTCTATACCACACCATCAAATTGCATTCTTCTATTTTTCCTTTCTTCCCTCTGTTTCCAGCAGAAGAATCTTTCACATTTTTCTAAGGTTTAATCCTTATTTGGGTCTGGATCCCATTCTAACTAACATCTTCAGAAACCTTGAATCATCAATTATTGCCCTGAACTTCAATTTTTCCATTGTTTTCCAGGTTCAACATATATACATACTCAGTTCTCTCCTATCTTAAAAATAAAAGCTGTCCTCAATCCTATTACCTTTTGTAGCCACCATCCTATCTCCTTCCTAAACTTTCATGGCTATCGCACTTTGTAGAGTTGTATATTTACACAGGTAAATATAATCTTGTTCTGGTGCTTAAACTTTTTCATCAATTTCACTTTACCTTAAGATTATATCCAAAATTTTACATTGGCATACAAGGTCCTTTATCATCTGGCTACTGATTATTTTTTCAGCCTCATCTCCTGCCTCTCTTTCCCTTCTTACTTACTCTCCCCTTCAATTCCTCCCTTTTACAACCAATTACAAACACTACTTATAGCTTTATAAGTGGGCCATCCTTTATTTTATATAAGTCTGATTCCTCTGCCTACATTTTTACTTGAACAGACCTTTCATGAGTCACACTTGATTCTTCAAGAGCTTGGAAAATATGTCACCTCTTCCCTGAAGCATTCCCAGACACAGGCCAAAATTGAGTTAGGTAAATTCTTTTTGTGTTCTCAACGTACTCTATGTTTTTTTCTATTTTATCACTTATCAGTTTACTTGTAGTTCTCTCACTTGGCACAGAGGGCAGGAGAATATTTATACTATAAACAAATTTTGTTGTTTTTGTTGTTTTTATCCAAAATTCAAATTTGACTGATAATCCTGTATTTTTATTTATTAAATCTAGTAACCTTAATTATATTGTATTCATGGCTGCAAATTTTTTCCCATTATATAATCTGATCATTGTTCAATGTTCTGAAATATTATGACTAAACTTTTTTTCTTATGGATGTATCCACTAATCAATTCTTCATTATTGGACAATTAGACTTTTTCCAATTTCTGCTATTATAAATAATTTCATGAGGCACATACTTTATATAAATACTTATTTATATTTTCATATTTATGAATATTTAACTTATCATAAATTACTCAAAGAGTATGCATATTTGCTTAAGGCTTGTCATATATAATACCAAAGGCTTTTTAAGAAATTGATGCTTTTTAAAAATTTTAAATAAAAAAAAGATATTTAGATTACATAAATTTTACATAAAAAATATGTGGGATTCCCATTTGCCCTGCTCCCCACACTGCCCACATTTACCCCCCTTAACAACATCCTTCATTAGTGTGGTACATTAATTGCAATTGATGAACACAATTTGGAGCATTGCCACTAAGCATGGATTATAGTTTACATTGTAGTTTACACTCTTTCCCACATAATTCTGTAGGTTATGGCAAGATATATAATAGTCTGTATCTGCCATTGCAATGTCATTCAGGACAATTCCCAAGTCCCGAAAATGCCCCTGTATTATACTTGTTTTCCCTCTCCCTGCCCTCAGAATTTCCAGTGGCCACTGACTCCACATCAATGATATAAATTCTTTCACTGCTAGAATCACAATAGATATATTGTAGAATACCATTAAGTCCACTCTACTCCATAGTTCATTCCCCAATCCTGAGGATTCCAGGATGGTGATGTCCGCTCCACCTCTAATTGAGAGGGGTCTTCAGTCTCATATGGCCGATGGATGGGACTCCCTTGCTTGCAGTTGTAGATTCTCTAGGTTCCTTGGTATGGTGGTTGTCCATCCTCACCTTCTTGTTAGTTGTCTTGGGTGAGTCAAATGAACTAGAGAGTAGGTGTTGCAACTCTTTTGAGGCTCAGGATATGGCTGGCACATGGACAGCCCAATGATTCAAGTCTCTTGGACATACACCTACCAACTTCAGCACCAACTATAGGTTCAAATAGAAGGAACCAAGAGCCATGTGTAGGAAACCACAACTGAGTCCAACTCTGTCACACTGGGAACAAAAACACCAAAGTAGTGCCCACTGGCAAGGCATCAAATTCATGAACTATCTGTCCTGGCCATAGTTCCTGGGTGTCTCCAGAGCTCTCAGGAACACTGTTATTTGGGGTAGTGTTTAATTTGGCAGTTAATGAAATCCTGCTGAGACTTCCATAAGCATAACCTCTGGAATGATCTCCCAACTCACTTTGAAGTCTCTTAGCCATATAAACTCATTTGTCTTTACCTTTTCCGCCTTTTGGTCAAGGTCTTTTTCCAGTTGCATTGCTAGTTGGTGCTTTGTAGCAATCCCTTGGTGCCAGTGAGGCTTAGCTCTGGGAGTTATGTACCATACTGGGGGGAAGTTATTGCATTTATACGCTGAGTTTGGCTTAGAGAGAGGTCACATTTGAGCAACAAGGAGGTTCTCAGGAGGTAACGCTTAGGTACCCTATAATACTAGGCCAAGTTTCAATTTCAAGAGTACAGGTTCGTAAGCACAGTCATCAATGTCAAGGGCCCATCAATAGACCATCCTCCTTCCCTAGCCATTGCCTCTGTACTTGGGGAATTCTTGCTGTTCCATCAGAGAATGTGGCAAAGCTCCCCAGGATGGGAATTCAATATTCTTTCGGTTGTTGTGTGAATCTCCATCCACTGTGCAATTTGCCATGAACATTTGAACACAGTTATATGCCTTATATGTATGTCCAGGTGAACCTCTCCCATGTATCCCCCTTTACTGACACCCCAAACAAAGTGTCCTCCCCTGCTACAGTTGTAACCCTTCTGTGACCCAAAACTTCTTCAAAAATGAAGCCAATAAAATAGCAAAATACAATTAATAAGAAAAGGAAATAATAATGGTAGTTTTTAAAATAGGAAATAAAATACAAAAAAAATTAAAAATTAAAAAATATTTGGGATAATAAAAAATTATAAAATAATATAATTTTTTTTTCACATTTTGCCTTTCATCACTGTAAGATCTGTTTTCCTGTATGTACAGTGAAATTTCCTTCCATTTATTCCCCCAATGTCTTACTTTTTTCATTTTGTCTTCAAAAAAGTTTTAGGTCACAGCAAAGTCATGTACAGAAAATAGTGGTCTCCCATATATCCAACATCTTCCCCCTTTTCCCCCTTCCCCTATTAATAACATTTTATATGTGGATGGTACATTTGTTACAACTGATGTACAAATATTTAAACATATCTACCAACCATGGTCAATGGTTTACATTACGGATTACATTTTGGGCCATACGCTTTTATAAATTTTGATGAAACTTGACTTGGCCTGTATCCATCATTACAAGATCATGTAGAACACTTTCATCACCCTCAAAATTCCGCCTGTTCCATGTATTCTATTCCTCTCTTCCCCTCCCCTTGGGACCCACGGCAACCACCAGGCTTCACTCTTTTCACGCCAGATTCATAACTACTTGCAGCACACTGAGGGCTTGACACTGGTCTGTCCTCCCCTATAGGGCACCACCAGTGCTCTCAAGAGACTCCTGGCCCTCTATTTGAGAACATAGCGGGTCTCCCCAGATGAGAATCCAACACCTTACCACTCATTATGTGGGTCTCCACCCACTGATATAACACACTATGTCAAGATGAACATTCACACAATCCCTAGAAGCCCTTGGTACGCCCTGTCCCGAATGCCCTCCATATCCAATGCCCTAAACCCTACCTTGCCCTGTTGCCAAAAGAGCATTCCCAACATTGTAGTTTCAACCGCGTACCCACCAAAGATTAAATTATTTTATACTTTATGCCTAGAACAGGCAATTTTAAGTAGCATTTGGGTTGTTATTTGCACCTGGTAAGTTTGAGGTGATGGGAGAATATCTAAGTGGAGAAGTCTTTCAGGAACTTGAAAATGTAAAGCTAGAATGGAGTAGGGCTACACTAGAAATGTAGATTTTCATGAGCACAATATTGATATCTGAATCCATGGGAATGAACAAGCTCAACAATGAACTGAGCATAGACAGAAAACACAAGAAAGGAGGCAAAATCTTGCTAAACACTCCCAGGGTGATTGAAGGAAGAAACATCCATAAAGGAGCAGTTATACTACAGCAGTAAATCTGTGTAAACAGAAAAATTCAGTTTTAAATGTCCAAACAGCATTAGAATAATTGGTGATTTTTGTCATTTCTTAATTCTCAGTAATCCAAAGAGTTTTAAAACACAAACATTGATGTAAAATAAAGGTTCTATGTGTTCAGACAGGGTCTGATAATCACTAACATTAATTATAGTAAATATCATTTATTAAGCATTTACATTTACTAGGAAGCAAACACTCTGCTAAGTGCCTGGCATGCATTATCTCCTTGAATTATGACAACAATTCTGTGAGGTAGATATGAATATTGACTTCATGCTACAGCTGAGGAAAGAGGTACAGTTAAGTTAGGTAACTTGCCCCAAACTACCAATTAGCAAATAGCAAAATTGTATTTGAATTTTTCTTTTAGGGCCTGAATCTCAATACTTATCACCAGAATATTTATACTTATATACTTTATCTACTTATATTTACATAAGACTTTATAATTTACAGACTATTTTTACAATTATCAGATTTAAAGTCATATTACTATTTAAAGAAATGATGTATCGGCATAGAAAAATGCTTCTCAAACACCAAATTGCATAGAAAACACCTGGTGATGCTGATAAAATGAAGATTTTGATTTAATAGATCTAGGGTGGAACCTGAGATTCTGTGTGTTTAAGATGCTGGGTGATGCTGATGATGCTGGTTTACAGACAACACTTTGCATAGCAAAAGTACATTAGAAAAAGTACAAATTTAAGTTTTTTTGAATGTCAGTACATCATGTTGCATCTATAAAAACTTTTAAAAATTTATTTTGATTATAAAATATTTCAAATATACAGAGAAATAAAAAATAATATAACAGACCTCAGTGTTCCCACAACCCAGCTTTATATTAGGAATTGAAATAGGTACTAACATATTTGCCATTTTTGCTTCAGATCTCTCTATGTTTCTTTCTCTATTTCTTTCCCACCCTCTCTCTCTTTTAAAGAAATAAAGGATTCCAGATAAAGTTAAAGTCCCACTTCCACCCAGTTCAGAAAGAACCACTGATCTGAACTTGGTGTGCATTACTTTCAGTGATATTTTTCTAATTTTATTTCACATTTATTTATTTATATACAATAAGTGGTATCTTTTGTACATTAATAAGTAGGGGAAATCACTTCTAGAGTGTCAGATTAAAGACCCTGAAAATCCCATTCTCCATAATGGCAGTGAGAATACTTGCAAAAATGGTCAAAATCAACTTTTACTTTCACTGCAGTCCTTTTCTAGGATATCTCTGAAGGACATTGATGAGGGAAATTCTCCTTGTGAGCAGTAATTTGAGCAGTGTACCTGGTTTTTCATTTTGATGGAAGGAGAAATGGCTGGCATTGCATTCGTATACTGATTCATAGGCTGTCACCAATTGTTTGGCTGGATAGTCAGGGATTTGGAGGGAATATTACTGGAAAATTGGTGACAAAAAGAAATCTGGGGAAGAGTTATGTTGATAGACCTGTCTGAGTAGGCAAAACAGATGAATCATTTGTGTCCCATGTGATTGCTTACCCAAGTTTGACCTCATGAGAGGAATATTGTAATAATCACATGGATATGCGATTAATTCTGTAGATACCAGTCAGCCTCTTTTCACAGTCACACCTGGCATTGCCCAGTGGGCTCGTGAACAAAGTGGCCATGGTGATAGGGATGAAGGTTATGCATGGAGTCAGCAACATGAACCTCCCTTCACCAATGCTGACCTGGCTACAGCCACTGCTGTGTGCTTAATTTGCCAGCAGCAGACACCCACACCCAGTCCCCAATATGACACCATTCCCCAAGATGATCATCCTGCTACCTGGTGGCAGGTTGCTTACATTGCATGATTTCCATCACGGAAGGGGCCGTGGTTTGTTCTAACTGGAATAGACACTTGCTTTTCATATGGGTTGGCCTTCCTTCCTCACAAAACTTCTGCAGAAATTACCATTTGTGAACTTACAGAATGTCTTACCACTGTCATGATATTCCACACACCATTGTTTTTTTTATTTTTTTATTTTTTTGGGTTTTTTAACTAATCAATTTTATTGATACATATCAATAAAGCATACATCCATTCAAAGTGTACAAAAAATGGCATTCAGTATAATCACATAGTTGAACATTCATTACCTCAACAATCCATACAGCATTTTCATTATTCCAACAAACTAGTTTTACAAACACTTTTAACCAAGGAGCACACTTCAGAGTAAATGTGCAGAAATGCACACATGCTCATGGAATCCACTGGTCTTATCACCTTCCCCATCATCCTGAGGAAGCTGGATTGATAGAATTGTGGAATGGCCTTTTGAAGACTCAATTATGGCACTAACGCAGACGTAATGGGGAGCAGATGTAGCTCAGTGGTTGAGTGCCTTCTTCCCATGTATGAGGTCATAGTTTCAATTCCTGGTACCTTCTAAAAAAACTAACTAGGAAGTAAGACCTTGCAGAGTTAGGGCAATGTTCTCTAGGAGCTATGTATACTCTAAATCAGCATCAACTCTATGGTGCTGTTTCTCTCACAGCCAGGATTTACGGGTCCAAGAATCAAGGGGTGGAGATTGGAGTGGCACAACTCACTATTACTGCTGGTGGTCCACTGGAAAAATTTTGCTTCCTGTTTTTGCAACTTGGAGCTCTGTTGCTCCATAGGTCTTAGTAACAAAAGGATGTGTGCATCCACTGGGACACACAGCAATGAATCCATTGAACTAGAAAATATGACTGCCCCCTGGTCAATTTGGACTCCTCATGCCTCTGAATCTACAGGCCATGTAGGGAATTACTGTACTGGCTGGAGCAATTAATCCTGAATATCACATGGAAACTGGACTGCAGCTTCACAGTGGTGGTAAGCAAGAGTTTTCCTGGAATACAGGAAATCCCCTAAGGCATCTCTTAGTACTACCATGCTCTGTGATTAAAGTCAATGGAAAACTGCAACAACCCAATCAAGGCAGGACTACCAATCACTGAGAAACTCCTGGAATGAAGGTTTGTGTCACCCTACCAAGTAGAGAACTATGACCAGCTAAGATTCTTGCTGATGATAAAGGGAACATGGAATGGGTAGTGGAAGAAGGTCATAATAAATGTGAACTATGACCATATGACCTGTTACATAAATGAGGACTCTATTGGCTCTGAATATTCCTTCCATATTTTGTGTGATTATGTTTGTAAATATACATAAAGAAAAAATATTCGTCTTCTTCCTTACCTCATCCTCTTATCATATGACATAAATTTATTAGTTTCATGTTATAATATATAAGTTATGTGATATCAAATTTAACACTGAATGTTACTCAAGGACCTGCACCCCATTCTGGAGAGATCTAGTGTGTTTCCTGTTGTATGCAGAACAGTTGAGTATTGTTAGGTGAAAAATATGACTGTTATTCTTTCTATTTAGACATTCAGTATGGTTTAAAATGATGTATACGGCTGTCAAGTTGACAAGGGGTGGACTGTGGTAGTCAATCTCTTGCATCAACTTGGTCAGGCAATTGTGCCTAGTTGTTTGGTCAAGGAAGCATTGGCCTAAATGTTACTGTAAGGGCATTTCATGGACTTAAATTATTAGTAAGTTGATTGCATCAAAAGGTTGATTACAATCAACTGAAGTGATCACCTTCAGCAATGAGAGACATCTCATCCAATCAATTGAAGGCCTTAAAAGGAGAAGTGATGGTTTCAGCAGTCAGAAGACAGAATTCCCATCTCTAATTCAGTCAGTTATCTTCTCTGGGAGAATTAATCAAAAACCTGCATCAGAGTTCTCAGCTTGCAGCCTGCCCTACAGAATTTGGAGTGGTACATCCCCACATTCATGTGAGACAATTTTATAAAATCTCATAATGTTTTCATACATCTCCTGTCAGTTCTATTTTCCTGGAACACCTGGACTAATACAACAACCTATTCAATGAGAGAAAATATTTGGAAACCACATAACCTATTAGGATTTAATATCTAGACTATATAAAGAAACCCTTCAGCTCAACAATAAAACAAACAACTCAATTTAAAAATGGGCCAAAGACTTGAATAGATATTTCTCCAAAGAAGAAATACAAATGGCTAAAAAACATGTGAACAAATGCTGAGCATCACTTTCTGTTTGAAAAATGAAAATCAAAACCACAATGAGATATTTTATCCACTCTAAAATGACTATTAGATAAACAGAAAACTACAAGTGTTGGAGATGATGTGGAGAAGTTTTCACACTCATTCATTGCTGGTGGAAATGTAACATGGTGCACTGTTGTGGAAGACACTTTAGCTAAGTATCAAATTACCATATGACTCACCAAACCAGCTACTAGGTGTTTACCCAGAAGAATTCAAAGTAGTTACTTGTGCAGATATTTGCACACTGATGTTCATGCCAGCATTATTCACCATCAAATATGAATGAATAAGCAAAATGTGGTATATACATACAATGGATTATCATTAAGGGTTAAAATGAATGAAGTCCTATTGCATGTGACATCATGAATGAATCTTGAAGACATTATGCTTAGTGAAATATGCCAGACAAAAAATGACAAATGCTGTATGATCTCACTGATATGAACTAATTATAATGGACAGTCATAGGGTTACATAGGGATAGAGTGGGTTTAAAAAATAGAGAGATGATGCTTAATTTGTACAGAATTTCTATTTATGTTTTTTTTATAATGGTTTGGAAATGGATGGTGGTGATGGTCGGACATTCTTGTGATTGTAATTAACAGCACTGTCACAGTTTAAAGCTTTTTGTGGATCCAAGAATACATCATGCCCTTAGAGCTAATCCATTCCTGTGCATGTAAACCTACTATAGATTGGAACTCTTGATTAAGATACTTCTATTAATTGCCTTTAATTAGACCATGAGACCCTGTGTGGGTCCTAATCCTCTTACTGGAGTCCTTTTAAATGGAGAACTAAAAGTAGCAGACACACTGAAAAATGCTACAGAAACAGAAAAAACCTGAAGGGCTGAGAGAGAGGTCCTGGAAGTCAAAGGCTGGAATTGACAGAGCACAGAAGCATGGAAATAGGCCCTTGAGAGGCTGAAAGAAATGATGCCAAGAGGAGAGGAGAGAGACGACCCATGTGCCTGATCACCCACAGCTGAGCTCAGGGAGAAAGTAAGCCTGGAGGAGAAGACAGATACCTAGACAAGGAGAACCACTATCCATGTGATAGGGGTCCACGATCCCCAGCAGTTGACCTTCAGTGAGCCAGTATCTATGATGACGCCTTGATCTGGACATTTTCTCAGCCTCAGTCCTGTAAGATTTTAACCTAAGTTCCCATCATAAAATTCAACCCATTTCTAGTATATTGCTCCCAGCAACTTTTAGTAAACTAAAACAAGCACCCAATTATGTATGCGAATGTGGTTAATGAGGAGCCTTTAGGTCATATATGTTACTCAAATAAAAGTTAAAGATAAAATACAGGACTACACAACACATTGAATCTTATTGTAGGTGATGAACTGTAATTAATGTTAGAAGTATAAGAATATTGTTTCATGAATTATAACAAATGTATAACACTAATACAAGGTGTTAAAAATAGGGTGGTTTATGGAGAATATACTTAGTGTAAACTGTGGATGATAGTTAATATTACTATTTTAATACTTTTTCATCAATTGTAACAAAGGTAACTAGTGTTATAAAATTAATGCAATTACAAAAAATGCTATAATCAGTTTTTTATATGTGTAAATATTCATATGTCTAGGTATACTTAAATACATAGACATTCATCCATACACATACATGTATATATGTATATGTTTATATGTATGTCATGTATGTATATCTATATGTGTATGTATATGCACATATATGTGTGTATATAATCTTTATACTTTTTTCTTTCATCTTTCAGCATGTTTGATAAATCATATTTTTCAAGGAATTTTTCCATTTCATCTAAGGTATCTAGTTTGTTGACATAAAATGGTTTATAATATTTCCTTAATACCCATTTAATATCTGTAGAGTCTGTAATGATAACCACTCTTTGACTCCCATATTTGTTAATTATGTTCTTCCTTCTTGATAGTTTTAGCTAGGACTTTAGCAATTTTATTGATCTTATCAAAGAAACAACTTTTGCCTTTTTATTTTCTCTACTGTCTGTTTTCTATTTCATTGAATTTTACTCATATTTATTATTTTCTTCCTTTTACTTAATTTGGATTTATTTTGCTCTTATTTCTCTAGTTTCTTTACATGAGACTTAGTCACTAATTAAAAATTTTTCTTCATTTCTAATCTGAACATTTAAAGCTGTAAATATCCTATAAAGGACTGTTTCAGCTGAAATCCACAAATTTTAGCCTTTCGTGGCTGTGATTGAGAGAATATTAACCTGCCTTTAGGCTACAAAATTTCCTCAAAGTACTACATTAGTTTATTCCTCCAAGTTTTAATATATGAGGGATTTTTCTGTTGTGAATTATAAAATACTTTTTGATATTCATTATAATTCTTTCTATTATTTACTTTCTGTTATAGGATATCATTTTTGTATGTGTCTTTGCTGAAAATCATCTAGAATGTGGGCAATTTCCATAAATCTCCCACATATATGTGAAAAACCTAGAATGGGTGCCGACTTTTTTTTTTTAATATATCTACTAACTGGTGCTTTTAAAGTTACTTTATTCACATCTATGCCCTTTCTATTTTTTTCTGTTTAGGAGATAGATATATTAAAATCTCCCACTGTAATTATGGATTTGTAATTTATCCTTATAAATCTGTTCATTGCTTTACATATTTTGGGACTAATATTTAAGTGCATTCATTTAATAATCCTTAGGGATTAGCCTGCTCATAGCTAGGAGATTATTTTATTGATCCTGAGTAAGCCTTTTATTTTCCTTCAAAGTTAATTTTATTCAATTTTAATGTTGAAACTAGCTTGCACTATAATCAATTTTAACAAATGTTCTACAAAAATGCAAGGTATTGGGGGTAGGGTGGTGCATGACAATCTTATATTTTGTGTACGTTTGGTCTGTAAGCTCACAACTTCTCTAATAAAAAAATAAGTGAATTGGAGCTATCTAAGAAACTATTACCATTAATAAAGGAGTTCAACAAAATTGCATGATACAGGTTCAACATATAAAATTCAATTGTATTTCTCTGCACATGTGATCAGCCACTTAAAATGAATTTGAAAGAAATAAATTCCATTTAAAATTAAATCAAAATCAATAAAATACTTAGAAGTATCCAAAAAAGTGTAATATTTTTATACTGACAATTATAAAACATTGTTGAAAGAAATTGAAGACTAAATAAATGGAAAAATGTCTTATTTTCATAGTTTGGAGGACTTAATATTATTAAGTTGGCAATACCACCCAAAACTATCTACAGATTCAATGCAAAATCAAAGAAAATCCTAGCTGGCTTTTTCTGATTTTACACAGTGATCCTAAAATTCATATAAAAATACAAGGGATCCAGAGTAGATAAAACATTCTTGAAAAAGAATTAAGTTAAATTCCCATATATCCCACTCACTGCCCTCTCACATTTTCCCCTATTAATAACATCTTACATGAGTATGATGCGTTTGTTACAATTGATGAGCAAATATTGAAGCATTGCCACTAACCATGGTCAATGTTTTACATTATGGTTCACATTCTGTACTGTACAGTTTTATAAGTTCTAACGAAATGTAAAATTGCTTGTATCCATCATTGCAAGATCATGCAGAACAATTCCAATGCCCTAAAATGCCCCATTCTCCATCCATTCTTCCCTCCCCTTCCATCAGAACCCATGGCAACCCCTATGTTGCAATTTTGGAAGAATAAGGTTCATAGTTACATGCATTAATATTGAATGTTGACAGATTGATCCATCTCCTTTATTAGGCACTGCCTATGTTCTTGAGTAACTCTTTTCAAGTCTAGAAGCTTTGTGGTAGATTTTTCAGGGCTTTCTATGTATAGGATCATGTCATCTGAAAATAGTGAAATTTTTGCTTCTTCCTTTCCATTTTGGATGTATTTTATTTCCTTTTCATGCCTAATTGCTCAAGCAAGTACTTCTAACACAGTGTTAAATAAGAGTGGTGACAGTGGGCATCCTTATCTTGTTCTAGGTCTTATAGGGAAAGCCTTTAGCATTTCACCACTGAATATATTACTTGTGGGTTTTTCATATGTAACAATTATCATGTTGAACAAGTTTCCTTCTATTCCTATCATTTGAAACAGTTTTTATCAAGAAAGGATGCTGTATTTTGTCAAATAATTTTTCATCATCTATTGATGATTTTTAATCATCAATAGAGATGACCTTGTGATTTTTTTCTTTCAAACTGTTAATGTGTTACATTGATTTATTTACTTATGTTTACCCATATTTGCATATCAGGGATGACACCCACTTGATCATGGTGTATAATTCGTTTGATGTGTTGTTCAATACCATTATCAAGGATGTTGTTGAGGATTTTAGCATCCATGTTCATTAGAAAGATTGGTCTGTAGTTTTCTTTTTTTGTGGTGTCTTTATGTGGATTTGGTATTAGGGTGATGTTGACGTCATAGAATGAGTTAGGCAATCTTCCCACCAATTCTAATTTTTGGAAGAGTTTAAGCAGGTTTGGTGTTAGTTCTTCTGGAATGATTTTTAGAATTCAACTATGAATCCATCTGGTCCTGGGCTCTTCTTAGTTGGGAAGTTTTTTTTCTTCCAAGTTTTTTATTTTTGAAAGATACTTAGATTCTACAAATGTCACAAAAAATATAGGGGATTCCCACATGCCCTGCTCCCCACACCTCCCACATTTCCCCACATTAACAACATCGTTCATTAGTGAGGTACTTCCATTTCAATTGATGAACACATTTTAAAACATTGCGAATGAGCATGGATTAAAGCTTACATCATAGTTTACACTCTCTCCCACCAAATTCTGTAAGTTATGGCAAGATTTATAATGGCCTGTATCTGTCATTGTAATGTCATTCAGGACAATTCCCAAGTCCTCAAAGTGCCTTAGTTGGGAGGTTTTTGATGACTAATTCAATCTCATTACTTGTGATTGGTCTGTTGACTTCATCATTTTCTTCTTTCACCAATGTAGACTGCTTGTGTGTTTCTAGAAATTTGTCCATTTCATCTATGTTATCCACCTTGTTGGCACACAAGTTTTCAAATTTCCTCTTATGATACTCTTTATTTCTGTGGGATCAGTGGTGATATCACCTCTTGTTTTTTATTTTATAGATTTTCATCTTCTCTCTTTTTTTCTTTGTAGGCTAAGCTTAGAGTTTGTCAATTTTATCAATCTTCTGAAAGAACCAGCTTTTGGTTTTATTAATTTTTCTAGGACTTTGTTATTCTCAATTTCATTTAACTCTGCTCTAATTTTTGTTATTTCATTTTTTCTGCTTTCTTTGTGATTAATTTGTTCTTTTTTCTAGTTCTTCCAGGTGTGCAGTTAATTCTTTGATTTTACCTCTTTCTTCTTTATAAATATAGGCATTTATGGCCATAAAATTCCCTCTTAGCACTACTTTTGTTGCATCCCATAAGTTTTGCTATGTTGTGTTCTCATATTCATTTTTTTCAAGGTACTTACCGATTTCTTTTGCAATTTCCTCCTTGACTTGCTGATTATCCAAGACTGTGTTGTTTAACTTCCATATCTTTTTGCTTAATCTGGGTCTTTGCCCCTTATTGATTTTGAGCTTCATTCCATTTTGGCCAGAGAAATTACTTAGCATAATTTCAATCTTTCTGAATTCGTTGAGAGTTGTTCTGTGACCTATCCTGGAGATGGATCTATGTGCATTCAAGAAGAATGTATATCCTGCTGTTTTGGGGTGTAATGTTCTTTATATGTTGATAAGGTCTAGATCTTCTAATGTATTATTCAAAGTCTCTGTTTCTTTATTGACCCTCTGTCGAGATGTTCTGTCTAATGGTGATAACGGTGTATAAAAGTCCCCCACTATAATTGTAGAGGCATCTATTTCTCCACTTAGTTTTTCCATTGTTTGCCTCATGTTTTTTGGGGCACACTGGTTACATGCATACTTGCTTATGATTGTTTTTTCTTCTTGATAAATTACCCCTTTTATTAATATATAGTGTTCTTGTCTCTTACAATAGTTTTGCATTTAAATTCTATTTTGTCTGATATTAGCATAGCTATTCCTACCCAATTTTGGTTTTTGTTTGCATGTAAAATCATTTTCCAAAAGTTCACTTGCAACCTCCTTGCAGCCCTGGATCTAAGGTAAATTTCTTGTAGAGAGTGTATAGATGGGTCTTATTTCCTTTCCATTCTGCCAATCTTTGTCTTTTAACTGGAGAAATTCATCCATTAATAAAATTCAATGTTATTACTGACAAGGCAGTACATACATTAGCCATATTTTCTTTAGGTTTATATATGTCATATGTTGTTTTTATTTCTCTTTTTATCTTTTTAGTTATTCTTACTAAAAATATTCCTTTCTACACTCTCCTCCAACCCTCTCTCTCCTGTGTTTCCTTTCAACCTGTAAAACTCCCTTTAGTATTTCTTGAAGGGCAGGTTTCTTATTGACAAACTCTTTTAATTTATGTTTATCTGTGAATGTTTTGAACTGTCCCCCATTTTTACATTCCAACTTTGCTGGATACAGAATTTTTGGTTTGCAGTTTTTTTTTTCTTTTAGCACTTTAACTATGTCATAGTTAAATATGTGTCCCAGAGACTTAAATCTTCCAGCTATTCATATGCCAGTTGAGCCCTGAATTTCAGCAGAGTTGCTGCCAACACCTACCCTCCAATTTATCAGACTCAGCCAGGACAACTAACAAAAAGATGATGATGGACAATGCCCATCACCCAAAACAGAGTATTTACAACTGTATGCAAGACCTTTCCATCTATCTGCCCCATGGGATCTAAGCCCCTTCTCAATTGGAAGTAGAGTGGGCATCAACATCCCAAAATCCTCAAAATTGAGGAATGAACAAGCATAAGGGGAAATGCAACTATGGACTAAATTATTATTTAAATTACTAATTATTATAGACTTATTATTATTTGATTAATGGAAGAACCTGTAACTTTCATATAAAGATAGCAGTCACTAGATGTTCTGAGGGGAGGGAGACAGAAGAATAGGTGGAATATATGGCATTTTTGGGACATTGGAATTGTTCTGCATGACATTGTAATGAAGGATACAGGTCATTATACATTTTGTAAAAATCTGTAAAATTGTGGGGTGCAACGTGTAAACCATAATATAAAGCATAGACCATGGTTAGTAGCAATAATTAAGTATGTGTTCATCAATTGAAACAAATGCACCACACTAATGAAGGATGCTGTGGGAGGAAGAAGGGGTGAGGTATATGGGAATCCCCTATATTTCCTGTGTAATATTTATGTAATCTAATGTTTCTTTAAAAATCTAATAAAAGAACCAAGTTAATGGACTCACACTTCCTAAATTCAAAACTTACTTCATAGCTATGGAAATCATAAGGATAGACATAAACATCAATGGAATATGATTGTGAGTACAGAAATAAAATAATATATTCATGATGAATTGATTTTTGACAAGGGCACCAAGACACGTCAATATAGGAAAAACAGTGTTTTCTATGAATGGTGCTGGAACAACTGGATATACACATGTGAAAAAATGAAGTTTGTCTTCTAGCTCACATACATAAACAAATGATCTCAAAATGGACTATAGAGCTAAATATAAGAACTAACAATAAAAACTCTCATAAGAAAACATATTAGCAAATCTTCATGACCATGGAGAAGATAATGGTTTCTTGAATATGACACAAAAAATACACACACAGGGATTGTGGACGGGGTCCTGCCCGGGGGTCTGTGCTGTGCATGCGTGGAGTGAGAAGCTTGGGACATCTATCTGCGCGGATTCGCGGCGAGGACCGAACGGTGGAGATTCGTTAGTTTTGAGGCTGCCGGTGGAGGTTGGCACAGGCGGCTGAGCCCCGCGGTTAGGGAAAAAAAAATAAAATTAAATAAAACGGCCATTTGGAGCCATGGGCGGGGCAAAAAAGTTTTATTTTCTGGGGATCTGGCTGCCTGGTGCCCCTTGGACCTTGTGTGAACAGAGCAAACGAGCTAATCAGCACCCGGTGAACCGGAGGGGGGATTTTGGTCAGGAAACGCAGCTGATTTCCCTAGCCACCCAGGGATAAGACCCGGGCCGCTGCGGAGCCAGGAGGAAGGGACACTTCCCAAAAAAAGAGAGGGTTCTGTTGGAAGACAGGGAAGGGTATTTTATATTTTTAGACATCGATTTGGCTGCCTGCACCGTCCCATAGCTTTGGGGAGCAGATAAGCCCACCTGAAGCAGCATTAGGCTGAGAGCAGATGCGAATCTGCACTCAAACTGATTTACTGAGCAGCCCGGTGACGCTCGAGCTGGGCGCCAGAAGGGGCGGAATCCGCCATCTTTAGCACTCCTCACTGACTAACATCAGAGCTTCAGCTAACCTGGGGAGTCCTGAAAGTGGGACGTGCTTGATAAATTTCCATGGGACCAGCTAGGGTCCCTTACGTAAGGGGGTTGGTCTAGAGGAGGAATTATTTTGGGTCCTGCATTTGGCTAAAAAAAAAAAAAAAAAAAAAGTGAGATCACCTCAACAAATGAAAAATAAATTCTTTTTAATTTAGTTTCATAGCTCAAAGCTGCTTCAGGACCTGCATATAGAACCCCGTGGGGAAATTCATTGATAAACACAAGTAGGCAGGAAGGATCCACGTGGACCCTAGGGGAATCATTGACCCCCCTTAGCTCTGTTTGACTGCTTGCCTGTGTGGATCTTTGGTTTCTCTCTGTTACTTTATGGTCTATTGTTATTATTTCCTTTTTCCTCCCCCCTTCCTGTTTCCTTTTATTATTTTTTTAAATAGGTGCTGCCAGGTGGTCGCTTCTTTGCTGGGCTTCTTATTCAGTAATTTCCCACTCGCTGTATATATTGATTCTGTATTACAAACTATCG
>JAKSZT010054502.1:1892403-2000197 GCA_026826555.1 Tolypeutes matacus | reverse complement strand
AGGGGGGATAGCCCCAGAGACTGATGCCTTATCAGTGGGTTCTATTTTGGAATCTGTGCTCCTGAGAGTGACAGAATTAGACTCAAATAAGTCCTCCCTGCACATGGTTCACCAGTCCCTTCTATTCAAACCTATATATGATGCTGGAGTTTTTAGGTATACTTCCAGATACTGGAGCCTCCCGCCTACCTATGTGCCAGGTGTGCATGAAATCTAGGTGGAGCTGCAACTCCTACCCTACAGCTCAATGGACTCATCCAAGTCACCTGGTGAGGAGACAACGATGGGCAATGGCCATCCCAGGGAATGGAGAGGGCCTGCATCTGCAGGCAGGATCATCCAACCCACCATATCCATGGGATATAAGCCCTCTCTCACTTGGAGTTGGAGTGGACATCACCATCCCAGTCCCCTCGGGATTGGGGGAAGAACTATGGACTAGAGTGGACTTGATGGTATTCTCTTGTTCACATATGGTGATTCTAGCAATCCAAGAAATTATAACAATGAGGTGGAGCCAGTGGCCACTTGACACTTTTGGGGTAGGGAGGGGATGAGCAGTTGAAATACAGGGGCTTCTTTGGGAGTTGGAGGTTGTCCTGAGTACTGTTGTGGCAATGGATGTAGGCCATTTTAAATCAGCACACACCACTCAGAACTGAGTGGGAGAGAGTGTGGTCTACAGTGTGACCTGTGGTCTATGGTTGGTGGCAATGTTCCAGGATGTGTAAGTTCATTGAGGGTGGTGGGCCACACTGTGGGAGATGTTTGTGTGGGATGTGGTGGGAGGTGTGGGAGGTGGGGAACATGGGAATCCCAGTGGGTTCCGTGTAATATTTTGGGTAATCTAAGCACCTCTTGGAATATATGTATATATTTATATAAATAACATTTTTGTAAGCAAATACACATATATGCATATATATTTATATATCATTTTGCAAATGTTTATATGTATTGTGAGAATTTTGATTTTTACCCATAAAAAAAAAAAAGTGTGTTAGGGGAAAAAAAAAAAAAAAAAGAATGTACGTTTTGAATTTATACTAATTAAATTCCAGCAAAATAGAGAAATGTTACTCAGATATACCTCTGTTTGTCTCCCCTTTCTGTGCTACTATTGTTATATGTATTTCATGTATATATTTAAAAATCTCAGTAATACATTTTTAGAATTATTAATTTATTTAATTTATGTCATTTATTGTAGCTGAGATAAGAAAGAAGAAAAAGTATGTATTTATATAGTTTGGCTTATTATCCTTCTTATTAACATTTCCCTTTCTTTTCCTTTCTTCCTCTGGATTTGAACTACCATCTGGTGTCATATCTTACTCCAGTACAGTTTTACTGCCACTTGTCTTCTTTGTGCTCTTTTGTCAAATATTTTACATATCAATATGTTATAGGTTTCACAACACAGTATTACATACACACACACATAATAAATTGCTTTTACAATAGTTAAAAAGTGTAAACTGTTCTTGTCATTTATAATTACATAATTACCTTTGCTGGTGATTTAGAGAGACCCATAAGAATGAAGTGTATCAGACAGCAAGAAATTCTTTCATTTATTATTTATCTCGGAACATATTTACTTCATTTTCATTTTTTAATTTTCTTTTTGCTGGTTATCAGATTCATGGTTGATAGTTGTTTTTTTTTTTTTCCTTTTTAGAACTTTAAATATGTCATCCCACCTCCTTTTAACCTCAATTGTTTCTGATGAGAAGTCAACTCTTAATTTTATTATGATTCGTTGTATACAAGTTGGTGTACTCTTGTTGCTTTCAAAGGTTTATCTTTCTCTTTCAGTAATTTTTACTATAATGTTTCTATATGGAACACTTTGAATTTATCCTCCTTGGACTTCAATGATCTTCTTGGATGTATAGATTGATATTTTTAATCAAACTTAGGAAGTTCCCATCATTTTGTCTTTAAATCATTTTTCAATTCTTTTCTTCTTTTTTTTTCACTCTATTCCTTCTGGTACTCTATATTGCATATATTTGCATGCCAGACAGAATCACACTGGTCTTTGATGTTTTGTTAATTTTTCTTCACTCTTTTTCTCTCTACTCTTGGGATTGCATAATTTTTATCAATTTATATTCAAGTTCACTGATTCTTTCTTCTCCAGTTCAAATTTACTGTTGATCCCTTCTAGTGAATTTTCCATTTCATTTACTGTACTTTCACCTGTAGAATTTCCATTTTATTTTTATAAATAATTTCTAACTTTTTATTCATAGTATCTCTTTGATGAGACATTGTCATCATATTTTCCTTTACTTCTTTGTTTTCCTTTAGTTCTTTCAATGTATTTAATTTGAAATCTGTCTATTAAATCCATCATCTGGTCTCTCTTTTTGGCTTTATTTTTTGTCTGATTTCCCCCCCTGTTTAAAAGTTACCTGTTCCTGTTTCTTTGAATGTCTCATAGTGTTTTCTTGAAAACTGGACATTTTAGGTCATCTATTTTTGCTGTCTACACAGTGATTTCCCTTTCTTTTCCTGTATTTGTTATTGCCATTGTTGATTTGTTTAATGATTGGCTGGATTATTTTAATGAAGTCTATGTCCTCCTCAGTATGAAACTTCTGAGGTTGCTCCTCAGGCGGCATAGCCTTGAGCTTATGCATGGTCGCCCAGGTATGGCATGGGATCAGCATGGTCTTTCCTTGACTGTCTATTTCCTTGATATCTTTATGCTGTCTGCCTCTCTTAGTATCACACAGAGCTTCTAGATTCCAAGAATTGCTGACCAATTCTTCTACTGTTCTTATAATTACCTGGGCCATATAGTGCTCTATATTCTGGAACAAATAAAATTGGACCCCTTTGCAGAGATAGTTTTGTGGTTTGCTCTGATCCCAGGAGTGCTTTTAATAGATATTTCTTTCCCATATTGTACTGGTTAACCAGTTGGCTTCCAAAGTAGCATGTTGCTCTTGTGGAGTTACCAGTTTTTTTCCCCCATTGTTTGCCACCAAGTTTGCCACTGTTTTATGAGAGCACTTTTATGCTTGAAATTCCTTATACTATATTTTAAATGAAGTCAGTTCCTTTGAGGAGATCTTCAGAAGTCTGTGTTCTCATGGACTTTTTGTTGCCTGTGCAAAATCTCTGAGCTTGTCTTCTGTAGCTGAGGGAGAACATAATGGTTTCACTTGGACCGACTTCCCTGTTTTACAAGTAGGATGCTGGCTATGTAGGTAGCCTCTGTTCTTCTTGGCTTGGCTTATTCTAAAAGGAACCTCCACAGTATGTATGAGCTGGAGTGAGGGAGTTCAGGGATGTAGTATTCTCTACCTGCTGTACCTGGTTTAGAGCTTATACCCTATGAATGGGTGCTGGGTGAAGAAAGGGATCTCATGACCTCTGAGATGAACTCACCAAGAATTTAGCCTCTTCAAAGGGGAGTCGAAGGGAATGAAAAATGCTGGCAGTCTGCTCTTGTTGAGGAAGTACTGTAGCTCTCGCCTGGGGAACTGGAGGGAGAAAGAATCCAGGTTTCATAGCCACAGTTGCACATTGTGGAACTTCCATCAAGTTTCTAGAGAGAAACAGAAGGGAGGGAGTGAGTCATGGTTCAAGTGTCACAGACTCTCAATCTTCTTATAGCAATTTAGTAGATTGACTTGAATAAGTGCTTCTTCATTTGTTTTATGCCTTTAAGAAAATTTCCAAAGAATTTAATTAAAATTTTTTTAATCAAACATTTTTCACCAATTATGTTTGTTATGCTTTCTTCCCCTCACACCAATATTCCAGCAGTAAAATTATCTCCTTATCATACTTTAAGTATTTGGATTCTCTAAGGCTTGCTCCCATTCGTTTTGTGACTAGTAATTTTTTTTGTGTGTGTGGTCAGTCTTAGCAGAGTGTATTAGTTCATTTTTCCATTAAAGATCCAACTTTAGGCTTTGTTGATTTTTCTCTATTGCATCCTTGTTCTTATTTTCTTATTTCTTACCTTTTACTTTCTTTTGTGGTAGATTTTCCGATTTTTTCTTCTACACTACTGAGATGGTAGCTTAGATAATGGGTTTTCAATATTTCTTCTATTCTAATATAAGTATATAAAGCCATATATTACTTTCTTTTTTTAAAATTTATTTATTTTTTATTGTGGGTAAAAATAAAAATTTTCACAATACATACCAATATTTGTAAAATGATATATAAATATATATGCATATATGTGCATTTGCTTACAAAAATGTTATTTATATATATATATATATGTCTTTTTTTAAGAGGTGCTTAGATTACCCAAAATATTACACAGAACCTACCGGGATTCCCATGTTCCCCACCTCCCACACCTCCCACCACATCCCACACAAACATCTCCCACAAGTGTGGCCCATCACCCTCAATGGACTTACACATCCTGGGGCCTTGCCATCAACCATAGGCCACAGTTCACATCGTAGACCACACTCTCTTCCACACAGTTCTGAATGGTGTGTGCTGATTTAAAATGTCCTACATCCGTTGCCAAAATGGCACTCAGGAAAACCTCCAAATCCCGAAAAAGCCCGTGTATTTCAACTGCACATCCCCTCTCTGCCCTGAAAGTGTCCAGTGGCCACTGGCTCCACCTCACTGTTATAATTTCTTCCATTGCTAGAATCACCATATGTGTACAACAGAATACCATCAAGTCCATTCTAGTCCATAGTTCTTCCTCCAATCCTGAGGGGACTGGGATGGTGATGTCCACTCCAACTCCAAGTGAGAGAGTGCTTATATCCCATGGATATGGTGGGTGGGATGATCCTGCCTGCAGATGCAGGCCCTCTCCATTCCCTGGGATGGCCGTTGCCCATCGTTGTCTCCTCGCCAGGTGACTTGGATGAGTCCATTGAGCTGTAGGGTAGGAGTTGCAGCTCCACCGAGATTCCACGCACACCTGGCACATAGGTAGGCGGGAGGCTCCAGTCTCTGGAAGTATACCTAAAAACTCCAGCATCACATATAGTTTTGAATAGAAGGGACTGATGAACCATGTGCAGGGAGGACTTATTTGAGTCCAATTCTGTCACTCTCAGGAGCACAGATTCCAAAATAGAACCCACTGATAAGGCATCAGTCTCTGGGGCTATCCCCCCTTATATAGGACCTGGGTGTCTCCAGAGCTCTCAGGAGCCCCTCTGTGTGGGGTGATATGCACTTTGATGTTCTATGTGGCGTCAGTCTCTGAGGCTATCCCCCCTTTTATAGGACTTGGGTGTCTCCAGAGCCCTCAGGAGCCCCTATGTGTGGGGTGATATGCACTTTGTTGTTCTATGAGCTCCTACTGAGGTGTGAGTAAGCGTTATCTCTGGGATGACCTCATGACTCTCTTTGAAGTCTCTTAGCCACTTGAACTCATTTGTCTTTACCTTTTTCCCCTTTTATTCAAGGTCTTTTCTTGTTTTGTTGCCAGTTGGCACTTGGTATTAATCCCCCATTGCCAGGGAGGCTCATTCCTGGGAGTCATGTCCCACGTTGGGGGGAAGGTAATGCATTTATATGCTGAGTTTGGCTTAGAGAGGCCACATTTGAGCGACAAAGAGGCTCTCATGTGGCAACCCTTAGGCACCCCATAACAATAAGCTAAGTTTCAGTTACAGGAGCAAAGACTCATAAGGGTAGTCATCAATAAAAAGAACTCATCAGTGAGCCATCATCTTTTGACGGACACTGTCCCTGCACTCAGAAGACTGTTGCTGCTCCCTTGGAGAATGTGGCAGAGCTCTCCAGGCTAGGAATTCAGATTCCCTCATTTATTGTGTGATTGTCCAACCACCGTGACCATGCCCCATCCTTTGATTTTTGAACAATTTTGTATATCTTTCATGTATATTCAGATGAACTTACTCCCATGAATCCTCCCTCCCAGACACCTCCCACCAATAATCCCCTGCAGTACCCATTGTATCCCTTCTGTGATCTAAATCTTCCATGAACATGTAGTCCATACAATAATCAAATACACTTAATAGGAAAAAGAAACAACAATGATAAGCTTACATGTAAGAGACAAACATAAGGAAACTCAGGGAAAAAAAAGAAAAAAAAAACAAAATAAAAAAACAATAAACAATCAAGCAAAAAACAAAATAAAACAAAATATAATTAGCAGATTGGGACATTCAAAAAATGGGGAAAAAAGCAAAAGAAATGCCTTTAAAAATATATATATATCTATTCTTTTTTTCCTTTTATCATTGTGTTAATGGATGTCCGGTGTGCCGTGACACCTTCCCCCTCTCAATCCCCATTGCCTCTCAAATTTTCATTTAATTTTCAAAGAAGTTTTAGGTCACAGCAAAATCACACACGAGTACCAGAGACTCCCAGATACCAAACCACCACCCCCGTTCCCCACCCCATATTAACCCCCCCCTTTTGATGTTAGCATTGTTATAACTGTTATACAGATAGCAAAATATAGCAACTAAACATTGCCAATGATTTACAGTATAGTTTACAATTTAGATGATACAGTTTAATAAATTTTGATGATATTTACCATGTCCTGTGTCCATTACTGTAAGGTTATGAAAAACCTTTCCCATGACCACTAAATACACCATTAGATCTTAACTGTTCCATCCTCCCTACCCCCCTGGGGCAGATGACACTCCCCTGTCTTGACTCATGGAATGTCAAGATTCATAGTTACATGCCCTGGGTATTTGAACCTGCCCTTCCTAATCTACCCACCTGTCAATGCTGCACCAACAAACCCAGTAATATCACTACCCATCTGTCCTATCCTTCAATATGCAACTATACTCTATCCCTTTACCATAGATTATGTCCATATGGGTGATGGATCAGAGCCTGCTCTTCTCTTTCTCTCCATTGTTAACCTATCTTTCAGACTATGGTTCTCAAAGATTGCTCACTTTCCTCAGTTCAAATCAGTGAGGTCATATACTGTTCATCCTTCAGTGCCTGGCTTGCTTCACTCAACATAAATTCTTCAAGATTCATCCACGTTATTCCATGTGTTAGCACTTTATTCCTTCTTACAGCTGAGTAATATTCCATTGTATGTATGTACCACATTTTGCTTATCCATTCGTCTGTTGATGGGCACCGGGGCTGATTCCAACTTTTGGTAATGGTGAACAATGCTGCTATGAACATTGATGTGCATATATCTGTTTGTGTCTTTGCTTTCAGTTCTTCTGGGTATATACCCAGCAGTGGAATTACTGGATTATATGGAAGATATATTGTTAGTTTTCTGAGGAACCGCCAAACTGTCCTCCACAGTGGCTGGAACATACCGCAGCCCCACCAGCAGTGGATGAGGGTTCCTATTCCTCCACATAGTCTCCAACATTTAGTGTCTCCTGTTTTTTTAATAGCTTCCATTCTGATGGGTGTAAAATGGTATCTCATTGTAGTTTTGATTTGCATTTCCCTGATAGCAAGGGATGTTGAGCATTTTTTCATGTGTTTTTCAGCCATTTGAATTTCTTCCTTGGTGAAGTGTCTTTTCAGGTCACTTGCCCATTTTTTAAATGGGTTGTTTGTCTTTTAATTTTCGAGGTGTAGGATTTCTTTATATATGCAGCATATTAGGCTCCTATAAGATATAAGGTTGCCAAATATTTTCTCCCATTGGGTAGGCTGCCTTTTTATTTTCTTAATAACATCCTTAGAGGTGAAGAAGTTTTTAATTTTGAGGAGATCCCATTTATCAATTTTTCTCTTGCTGCTCGTGCTTTGGGTGTGAAGTTCATGAAACCATTTCCTATTACAAGGTCCTGTAGATGCTTCCCTACATTATCTTCCAAGGTCTTTATGGTTTTGGCTCTTATATTTAGATCTTTGATCCATCTTGAGTTGATTTTTGTATAAGGTGTGAGATGATATTCTTCTCTCATTCTTTTGGATATGGATATCCAGTTCTCCAAGCACCACTTGTTAAAGAGGCCATTCTCTCCCAACTGAGTGGGCTTCATGGCCTTGTCAAATATCAGAAAACGGTATATGCGAAGATCTATATCAGAACTCTCAATCCGGTTCCATTGGTCAGTAGGTCTATCCTTGTGCCAATACCACGCAGTTTTGATCACTGTAGCTTTGTAGTATGTTTTAAAGTCAGGTAGTGTGATACTTTCAACTTCATTTTTCTTTTTCAATATGTCTTTGGCAATTCGGGGCCTCTTGCCTCTCCAAATATATTTTGTGGTTAGTTTTTCCAGTTCCTTAAAAAATATAGTGTTGACTTTTATTGGGATTGCATTAAATCTGTAGATTAGTTTGGGTAGGATAGACATCTTGATGAAGTTTAGTCTTCCTATCCATGAGCAAGGAATATTTTTCCATTTTTTTAAGTCTTCTTTGATTTCCTTTAACAGATTTGTGTAGTTTTCTGTATATAAGTCCTTTACATCTTTAGTTAAAGTTATTCCTAGATATTTGATTCTTTTGTTTACTATTGTAAATGGTATTTTTCCCCTGATTTCCTCCTCAGTTTGCTCATTATTGGTGTATAGAAATACTACTGATTTTTGAGCATTGATCTTATAGCCTGCAACATTACTGAACTCCTTTATAAATTCTAGCAGCCTTGTTGTAGATTTCTCTGGGCTTTCTATTATAGGATCATGTCATCTGCAAATAGTGAAATTTTTACTTCTTCTTTTCCAATCTGGATGCCTTTTATATCCTTTCCTTGTCTCAGTGCTTGCAGAAGTACTTCTAAGAAAATGTTAAATAGGAGTGGTGATAGTGGGCATCCTTGTCTAGTTCCTGATCTTAGAGGGAAGGCTTTTAGGATTTCACCGTTGAAAATGATGTTAGCTTTGGGTTTTTCATATATACCCTTTATCATTTTCAGAAAGTTTCCATCTATTCCTATCTTTTGTAGTGTTTTTATGAGGAAAGAGTGCTGTATTTTGTCGAATGTTTTTCTGCATGTATAGAGATGATCATGTGATTTTTTTCTTTCACTCTGTTTATGTGGTGTATTACATTGATTGATTTTCTTATATTGTACCATCCTTGCAAACCTGGGATGAAACCCACTTGGTCATGGTGTATAATCCTTTTGATATGTTGTTGAATGCGATTAGCAAGTATTTTGTTAAGGATTTTAGCATCTAGGTTCATTAGAGAAATTGGTCTGTAATTTTCCTTTCTTGTGGTATCTTTATTTGATTTTGGTATTAGGGTAATGTTGGCATCATAGAATGAGTTAGGCAATATTCTTTCTTCTTCTCTTTTTTTGAAGAGCTTAAGTAGAATTGGTGCTAGCTCTTTCTGGAATGTTTGGTAGAATTCAGCTCTGAAGCCATCTGGTCCTGGGCTCTTCTTAGTTGGGAGTTTTTTGATGACTGAGTCTATCTCTTCAGTTGTAATTGGACTGTTGTGTTCATCTATTTCTTCTTTCATCAATGTAGGCTGTTTGTGGGTTTCTAGAAACTTGTCCATTTCCTCTAAATTATCATTCTTGTTGGCATATAATTTTTCAAAGTATCCTCTTATGAAACTCTTTATTTAATCTGTGGGGTCAATAGTGATATCCCCTTGCTCATTCCTTATTTTATGTATTTTCATCTGTTCTCTCTTTTTTTTTGTTAGTCTGGCTAAGGGTTTGTCAATTTTATTGATATTCTCGAAGAACCAGCTTTTGGTTTTGTTCATTGTTTCCAGTGCTTTCTTATTTTCTATTTCATTTAGTTCTGCTCTAATCTTTGTTATTTCCTTCTTTCTATTTCTTTTAGGTTTAGTTTGTTGTTGTTTTTCCAATCCCTCCAAGTGTGCAGTTAGGTCTTCAATTTTAGCACTTTTTTCTTTTTTAATATATGAATTTATGGTATGAACTTCCCTCTCAGGACAACTTTTGCTGCATCCCATAGGTTTTGATATGTTGTGTTTTTGTTTTCATTCGTTTCAAGGTAGTTATTGATTTCCTTTGAGATTTCCTCTTTGACCCACTGTTTGTCTAAGAGTGTGTGGTTTAACTTCCATATCCTTGTGCCTAACCTGTTTCTCTGGCCCTTAGTGATTTCCAATTTCATTCCATTGTGGTCAGAGAAATTATTTTGTATAATCTCAATCTTTCTGAATTCATTCAGGTTTGTTCTCTGGCCTAGCATGTGGTCTATTTTAGAGTATGTTCCATGTGCACTCGAGAGGAATGTAAATCCTGCTGTATTTGGGTGTAGTGTTCTGTATATGTCTATTAAGTCCAGGTCTTCTAATGTATTGTTGAGTGCCTTAGTTTCTTTATTGATTCTCTGTCTAGATGTTCTGTATAATGATGATAGTGGTGTGTTGAAGTCCCCTGCTATAATTGTAGAGGCATTTATTTCTCTTCTTAGTTTTTCCAGAGTTTGCCGCACGTATTTTGAGGCACCCCAATTAGGTGCATAATTGTTGATGATTGTTCTCTCTTCTTGAGAGATTATTCATTTTACTAATATGTTAGTGTCCATCTTTGTCTCTTACAATAGTTTTGCATTTAAAGTCTATTTTGTCTGATATTAGAATAGGTAGTCCTGCCCTTTTTTGGCAATTGTTAGCTTGTAAAATGGTTTTCCAGGCATTCACTTTCAGCTTCCTTGAATCCCTGGGTTGAAGGTGGGTTTCTTGTAGACAGCATATAGATGGATCATATTTTCTTATCCATTCTGCCAATCTGTGTCTTTTGATTGTTGAATTTAATCCATTAACATTCAGTGTTATTACTTGTAACGAATTTCTTACTTCAGCCATTTTTTCTTTGGGTTAATGTATGTCATATGTTGTTTTGTTTCTCTTTTTGTCTTTTCAGTTGTTTTTAAACTCTCCTCCAACTCTCTCTCCCTTGTTTTTTCCTTTCAACTTGTAGAGATTCCTTTAGTATTTCTTGAAGTGCTGGTTTCTTATTGACATACTCTCTTAATTGCCGTTTATCTGTGAATATTTTGAACTCTCCATCATTTTTGAATGCCAATTTTGCTGGATAGAGAATTCGTGGCTGGAAGTTTTTTTCTTTTAGAGTTTTGACTATGTCATACCACTGTCTTCTTGCCTCCATGGTTTCAGCTGAGAAATCAGCACTTAATCTTATTGTGCTTCCCTTGTATGTGATGGTTCTCTTTTCTCTTGCTGCCTTGAGTATTTTCTCTTTGTCTTGAGCATTGGACATTTTGACAAGTATATGTCTTGGAGTTGGCCTGTTGGGATTTATACTATTTGGGGTGTGCTGTGCTTCATGGAACTGCACATCCATCTCTCTCAATAGAGTTGAGAAATTTTCAGCCATTATTTCCTTCAACACTCCTTCTGTTCCTTTTCCCTTCTCTTCTCCTTCTGGGATACCCATAATGCATATGTTTGTGCGTTTTGTGGTATCGGTTAATTCCCTGAGTTCATGCTGTTATTTTTTTCTATCTTTTTGTCTATCTGTTCTACTATCTCTTTGATTTCAGCTGTATTGTCTTCCATATCACTAATTCTTTCCTTTGCCTGTTCAAGTCTGCTGTTATGTGAATCCAGAGTCTTTTTCATTTCTTTGCTTGTGCCATTGCTCACCATCATATCCATTACCTTTTTAGGCGTGTTTGCTATTTCTTCAGTATGTTCTCCCAGTGTCTTCTTTATATCTTTAATCTCGTCCTCACTTCTTTAAGTTGGCCCATGATATTTGTTTGGATAGCTTTGATTAGTTGTTCGATGTTCTTCATCGCTTCCTGGTTTTTATTTTGTTCATTGAACTGGTCCATATTTTCCTGTTTCTCAGAGTCATTCGTATTTTTTTGTTGCCCTCTCGTCTTCATATTATCTTCATGGGTTTGTTCAGTTGATCAGCTTTTCTCTATGCTCTAGAGTTTTATTTTGCTGGTGGTTCTGCATGTGAATTAAGTTTTCGCTTTGGCACTTTTTCTTCTTATTTTATTTCCTTGCTTCTTTCATTCCATCCACACCATTGATCCGCGCAGATAGATGTCCCAAGCTTTTCATTCCACGCATGCACAGCACAGACCCCCAGGCAGGACCCTGTCCACAATCCGCCTTGCTCTGGGAGCTTGCAGTGTGTGCCCTCCTACACAAATGCCATCTTGGTCCCGTCTCCTCCATACATTACTTTCTAAGCTCTGCTATTGTTGCATCCCACAAGTTACTGTCATATTTTTCAATTATTCTGCTCAACATGTGTTCTAATTTATGTTTTGATTTCTTCCTGGGATGTTGAGAAGTGTGTTCCTTAATTTACAAACATTTAGGATTCTTCTAGTGAATTTTTGTTAATGATTTCTATCTTAATCCCATTGTGTTCAAATAACATTTTGAAAGATTTCAAGCATTTTATATTTACTCATTCTCATTTTAAAAATCACATTTGTTTAATTTTGGAAAATAGTCCATGTGCACTTAAAAATAATGTATATTCTTTTGTAATTGTATGTAGTATGAATAAAATTTATTTCATTTTAACATAAAATCTATATATTGGTCAAGTTTGTGAATTGTGTTTTTCATACCTTCTATATCCATACATATTTCTTCTGTTTGTTCTTTCAGATAATTTGAGTAGAATGCTAGAGGATAATCTAGAGACTGTATGACAAAGTGCTTTCAGTGGTGGATGAGGAATGTAGTTAATATTACAAATGCAAGAATGGTTCTCTGTGATGAAACAGAGAATCACTGAGTTCACACTTTGGTTTAATTGTACAGTGCAGGAGACCATATAACTCAATGAACCCTGTGGTGGATGATGGACAGAGGTTAACAGTACAAATATGAGAACATTCTTTCACAACTATAACCAATACACAGTACTATTATATGGTGTTAATAATAGGATGGTTTGTGGGAAAACTAAACCAAGTATAAGCTATGGACTATAGATAGCAGTTATATTATGATGAACTTTCATTTTTTGTAACCAATGTGTCACTACAATATAAGGTGCAGGTTGTGGGGTGATGTATGGGAATCCTGTATGGTATGCATGGTTGTTTTGTAAACTCACAACTTCTCTAACAAAAAACAACAACAACAACAAAGAAGAGTGCCTTGTTTAATTTCCAGTTCTCCATCTGTTATTGACGTCTAGATAGTTTCCATTGTGTTTGGAGAAAACAAAATTGGATTATTTCAGTATTTTTAAAAATATTGAGACTTCTTTTGTGAACTAACATATAGTCTGTCTTGGAGAATCATCCTTGTTCACTAGAGAAGGATGTATATTCTGCTGCTGTTGGGTAAAATTTTCTATATATGCCTGGCAAGTATAATTGGTTTATAGTATTGTTATAGTTTACTATTTCCTTATTTATCTTCTCTCTAGATCAGGGGTTCTTAACAAGGGGTCCATGAGCTTGAATTGAAATTTCAAAAAAAATATTATTCTTGTGGGGAAATGTTAGTGTGGTTGTGATATATTTATTAAATAATACACAATATAGCGTGGACTTAATAAGGGGTCTGTGGTTTTCACCTGACTGGCAAAGGGTCCGTGGAACAAAAAAAGGTTATGAACCTCTGGTCTATATGATCTATTCATTATTATAGCATATTGAATTCTCCTATATCAATATAGAACTGTCTATTTCTCCCTTCAAATCTTTTCTTAAAGTTTTAATAGTGTAAAGGGGTGTTTTTTATTTTAAAAAATTAAAATACAATTTTATTTATATCATTCGTACATATACCTACATACACAATAAGTGTATAATAAAAATTGTGAACTTACAAAATAAACATGCATATCATCATGCAGGGCTTCCATACATCACCCCCCACCACCACCAATTTGCACCGTTGTGAAACATTTGTTACAAGCTACAAAAGAGCATCATCAAAATATTATTACTACCCATAGCCCATATATTACATTTGCCTTATTTTCCCCCCAACCCAACTGATTATTAACACCCTGTATTACAGTGGTCTTTAACAAGTGGTCTGTAAGTTTGAATTGAAATTCAAAAAAACATTCTTTTGGAGACGTGTTGTTGCAGGTGTGATATATTTATTAAATAATACAGAGTATAGTGTTGACTTATAAGGGGTCCATGGTTTTCACCTGACGGGCAAATGGGTCCATGGGACAAATGTTAAGATCCCCTGCTGCATTAGTATTATGGATTTGTTATATTTCCTGAGAAAACATTCTTTTATTTATTCTGGTACCACAGTTAGTTTTCCACTACTGGATTCCCTGTGTTATACAGTCCCATGCTTTGTACCATTCATTCAAAGTGTATACTCAGTGGCTTTCACTTTCATCACAGATTTATGCTGTCATCATGCCAGTCAATTTTAGAATGCTTTCATTACTCTGAAAGGAAAAATTCCATACCCCTTATACCCCCCTATTGCTGTCGTTTGGAATTAATATAATATATTGCTTGCCAGTGCTGCAAAAAATATTAGAGTATTACAGTTAACTATCTTCCATAAGTTACGTTAGTTGTAGTTTCCCCATGGATCACTATATTCTTAACAATTTGTAAAAGAAGAACTTTCTTATATTTATATTATTAACCACAATTTGCATCAACCACCAAAATTACTCATATACATACCCTAGATTCTCTGTTTTCCTTTTAATTGACATTCACATCCACAGACTACCCCTTTCAGCCAAATTCTTGTTATAAATCAGCACTTTTATTTATACACATAACCATTCATTACTATCAACTTTATTCATTTCTACACTTTTACAATAAACCTTATTAAAAATTCTATATACACTGAATATCAGTTCTCATTCTCAATCCACATTCTATTTCCTACTAACCTATACTCTAGAGTTTACCTCTGTGAGTTTACTCATCATACTTAGTTCATATTAGTGAAACCATCCAATATATGAACTTTTGTTTGTGGCTTATTTCACTCAACTTAATAGTCTCAAGGTTCATGTTGTCAGAGGCATTCAGATTTCATTTCCTCTTACAGCTGAATAGTATTACATTGTATGTATGTACCATATTTTATTTAGCCATTCATTAGTTGATGGACATTTAGGTTGGTTCCATATTTTAGCAATAGTGAATAATGTTGCTATGAACATCAGTGTGCAAATGTCAGTTCACGTCCTTGTTTCCAGTTCTTCTGAATATATTCAGGACTTCTTGAAGTGCTGCCAAACTGACTTCCACAAAGGTTGCACCATTCCACATTCATACCAACTATGAAAGAGTGTTCCTATTTTTCCACGTCCTCTCAACACTTGTAGATTTCTGTATTTTTGATGATGGTCATTCTATGAGGTATGAAATGGAATCTCATTGTAGTTTTGGTTGTATTTCTCTAATAGCTACTGATGTTGAACATTTTTTCATGTGCCTTTTGCCCATTTGTATTTTCTCTTTGGAGAAATATGTCTATTCAAGTCTTTTGCCCTTTATTATGTTTGGTTGTTTGTCTTTATTGTTGAGTTGTATGATCTCTTTACATAACATGGATATCAAACTTTTGTCAAGTATGCCATTCCTAAATATTTTCTCCCATTGATTAGGCTACCTTTGTACTTTATTGCTTTTTACATAATAAACTTTATTTTTAAAGAGGTTTTGAAGAGATTACAGAAATATTACATGAAAAGTATAAGGGATTCCCATATACCCCACTACTCCCCCTCCCACATCTTCCCCTATTAATAACATCATAAAATTTTGTGGTACATTTGTTACAATTGATGAATAAATATTGAAGCATTGCTACTAAGCAAGGTCTATAGTTTACATTGTGGTTTACATTTAATTCCAGTGTCCACATACATCACCCCCAACACCAACACCTTGCACTGATGTGAAACAATTTTTACAAACAATGAAAGAGCATCGTCAAAACAATACTACTAACTATAGCCAATATATGACATTTGGTATTTTTCCCCAAACCCACCCAGTTATTGACACCCTGTATTAGCATTATATACTTGTTATAGTTCAAGGGGTAAACACTAGAGAAGAGGTCATTAGAAAATTGAATGTGGGTTGAGAATGGGAGCTGATGCTTAGTGTATGTAGAATTTATAAAAAGGCTTATTGTAAATGCATGGAAATGAATAGAGTTGATGGTAATGCATTATAATATTAGTAACACTGTTGATTTATAAATGTGAGTGTCACTGAAAGGGATAGTCTGTGGATGTAACATTTCAATTGAAAAGAAGCTAGAGAATAATGTAGGGGCTGTATAATATAGTGATTTAGGTGGTGGATGAAGATTGTGTTTAATAGCATAAGAATGTTTTTCTTTCCAGATCTTTTATGATTAATATTTGTGTAGAATATCTTTTTCCAACCTTTCACTTTCAACCTGGTTGGGTCCTTATGTCTGAGATGATTCTCTTGTAGACAGCATATAGATGGCTCATATTATTTTATCCAGTCTGTCATTCTATATATTTTGATTGGGGAATTCTATCTATTAATGTTCAAAGTTATTAATGTAAAATATTATTTACTTTGTTTATTTTATCCCTTGGCTTTCCATTGTCATATCTTACTATTGTCTGTCTTTTTACCCTTTATGTTATCCTTCCTAATAATCTTCATTTCTACACTCTTCTCCAAGTCTCTCACCTTTGTTTCTTCTTTTCAGGCTGCAACACTCCCTTTATTATCTCTTGTAAGTCTGCTCTTTTGGTAAGATACTTTCTCAGTTTTTGTGTGTCTATGAAGACTTTAAACTCACCCATATTTTTGAAGGACAGTTTCTCTGGAAGAAGAATTCTTGGTTGGTAGTTATTTTCTTTCAATACCTTAAGTACGTCATACCACTTTTTTTTCTCTCTTCATGGTTTCTGATGAGGGATTAGAACTTAGTCTTATTGAGATTCCCTTCTATGTGATGCATTGCTTTTCTCTTGCTACTTTCAGAATCCTCTCTTTATCTCTGGTATTTGCACTCTGAATAGTAGGTGTCTCTGAGTAGGTCTATTAGGGTTTATTCTATTTGTGGGCATTGTCCTTCTTAGATATTGACATTTTCATCTTTCATAAGGGTTGGGAAAGTTTTGGTCATTATTTCCTCAAATATTCTTTCAGTCCCTTTTCCATTCCCTTCACCTTCTGGGACACCGATAAAGCATATGTTTGTGCATTTTGTATTGTCATTCAATTCCCTTAGACCCTGTTCCATGTTTTGATTCTTTTCTCTTTCTGTTTTCCTGTCTTTTCATGTTCAGATGTTCTGTACTTGATTTCCTGAATTCTGTCCTCCATTAATTCAAATCTGTTATATGCATCTAATGTATTTTTTTTTAACCTTGTTACAACAGCTTTATTGAGATAAAATTTACATACCAGATAAATCATCCATGTAGTGGTTCTTTAGCATTTTTCCCATTGTTTTAAACAAAATGTTGTTTTGAAATTTCTAATGAGGAAATACTTAAAGACATGCAGGAGATTCTTAAGATTACATTTCTATACCTGCACTACTTATTAAAAGCCACATTATAATGCCACATCATTTTTTTAAAGTAAGGATTAGTATATAATTTACATAAAGTTTTTTGTTTTAGTTTTTATAGTTTCTTTTCAGTGTCAAAGATGAGAAAGAAATGGTTATATCTGCATTAATCTAATTGTTTATTATCAATATTCTATAAATGTCATTTTTTAGAAAATAACAGGAACATGAAAACATATTTTCCCCCTTGACAGCTTGTGCCAAAATGTCTAGGTCATTTACAGTTTTAAATGTGAAAATGAAAAAATATGTAAATATTTATATGTTCTTAGAGAATGAAATTTTTTCTTAGGAAAAGAGAGATCACTTTAAAAATAACAAAATATACATAAAAAGATTGCTTCAATAAAATTATCCACAAAAAACCATAAATGAAATTATATATAATGTATTTTTAAAAAAGATTTATTTATTTATTTATTTATTCATTTATCCCCCCCTTGCTGCTTGTGCTCGCTGGGTCAGCTAACCACGTCGTGTGGGCGGGCTTGCCTTCACCAGGAGGCCCCAGGAACTGAACCCGGAGCCTCCCATATGGTAAACGGGAGCCCTACTGATTGAGCCACAGCCGCTTCCCCTATATAATGTATTTTTAATCTCACCCATTTTGTCTTTCATTCCCATAAACTAAGTTACTTTTCTTTACAGGTTTTTAAAATGTTTTTATGTTCACCCAGTGTCTTTTTTAAAAAATATATATTTTTTCTAAAAGATACATAGATTACATAAAATGTTACATAAAAAATATAAGGGATTCCCATATGCCCCACTCCCCACACTTCCCACTTTTCCCCACAGTAACAACTTCTTTCATTAGTGTGGTACATTCATTGTATTTGATGAACACATTTTGGAGCATTGCCATTAATGATGGATTATAGTTTACACTCTCTCCCACTCAATTCTGTAGGTTATGGCAGGATATATAATGGCCTGTATCTGTTGTTGCAATGTCATTTAGGACAATTCCAAGTCCCAAAAGTGCCCACATATTACACCTCTTTTGCCCTCTCCCTGCCTTCAGCAGCTCTAGTGGCCACTGTCTCCACATCAATGATATAATTTCTTACATTGCTAGAATCACAATAAGTCTTTTAATGTCTTTTATATCGTTAGTCATATTTTCTTTCAAATCTTTGAATTGGTTTAGTTAATTTGTGTGATTATCATTGATTAGTTGTCTTAAATCTTGTGTCTCATCAGGACTTTTGTTTATTTCCTTTGGCTGGGCCAGATATTCTTTTTTTTTTTTTTTTTTTTTTTTTTTTAAGATTTTATTTATTTATTCATTTATCCCCCCCTTGCTGCCTGCGCTCACCGGGTCAGCTAACCACGCTGTGCGGGCGGGCCTGCCTTCACCAGGAGGCCCCGGGAACCGAACCCGGGGCCTCCCATATGGTAAATGGGAGCCCTACTGATTGAGCCACAGCCGCTTCCCTGGGCCATATATTCTTGTTTCTTACTATGGCTTGTTCTTTTCTGATGTTTTGGCATACAAATATGTTGGTGAATTTATCCTGATGGTCCATTTCTCTCTCTTGCTAATAATTTTGTTTCACAACTTTTCCTTGAGTTTTGATTCAACTTCTGTCTTTAACACTGCCAGGCTTAAGTTATCAATATAGGGCCAGGGCCTCAGTAATGGGGTTAAGAACAGATCAATGGGTCAAGAGACACCTAAAAGAAACTTTTCTCTTTGCGGTTTCCCAGCCAGCAATTATATGACACTTGTCGGTAAAGCTTTCCTTGGAGGTGTCTCTTTTGACATCCACTTCCTGTGACTCTGTTCTGGCCATTGATGAGATTCAAAGCCCGCTCTTCTGGCTAATTTCATTGAAGAGAAACAACTCTCTGCCCTCAAGCACATCCTACCTCTTCCCATGGTGAAAGACATCTCTGCCCCTCTCAGTTGGGTGCAGTGAGCCATGGGTTTTATCCAGTTTGTTTGCCTTGAAGGTGGGAGAATGGTGCCATTCCCAGCAACAGGGGCTAAAAAGTCATGGTTTTTCTTTCACTTTTTGATTCTTGCCCCCCACCCCAGGGGTTGTCTAGCACTCTCCCAGTCTGTAAAAACCCGAAAGCAAGTCCCATAAATAGATTTTTGCTCTTCCTCCATGGTTTTTGTGAGACAGTTGAGCCCTGACTAACTATTATGTTGCCATCTTCCCAGAAGTCTATCACTGTGGTTTTGATTTACATTTCCCTGATGGCTAATGATGTTTCACCATTCTTTGGAAAGATGAGTTTTCAAGGCTTTTTCCCAATTTTGATATGGGTTGATTGCCTTTTTGGTGTTAATTTCAAGGTTTCCTTTTTGTTTTCTTGACATTAATCCTTTATTTGATGTGTGTTTTCCAAATATTTTCTCCAATAGTGTATGTTGTCATTGTACTTCTAGGATAAAGTTCTTTGCTCCCAAGAGTTTTAAAATTTTATGTGGTCTCATTTACCATTTTTCACTTTTGTTGTTTGTGCTTTGGGTGTAACATTTAAAAATCCATTGCTTAACATGTGGTCCTGAAGATGTTTCCTTTTGTTTTCTTAAGACAGGAGCTCTTAACAAGGGGTCCATAAGCTTGAATTGAAATTCAAAATAACATTATTCTTGTGGAGATGTGTTGGTGCAGGTGAAATATATTTTTAAAATAATACACAGTATAGGGTCGACTTAGTAAGAAGTCCAGGGTTTTCATCTGGTTTGAAAAGGGGTCCATGGAACAAAAAAGGTTAAGAATCCCTGTTGTAGGAATTTGATAGTTTTAGCTCTTATATTTAGATCTTTGATCCATATTTAGATTTTTGTATATGGTGTGAGCTAAGGATCCTTCTCATTTAATTTTTAATTTTTAATTTTTTTGCAAATGGAGATCCAGTTTTCCCTGCACAATTTGTTGAAGAAATTATTCTTTCCCAGCTGAATGGTCTTTGTTGCCATGTCCAAAATCAGTTGGCCAGTGGATACTATAAACAACTGTATACCAAAAACCTAGAAAATGTAGGTGAAATGGAAAAATTCCTAGGAATGTATGAACAACCAACGCTGACCGTAGAAGAAATAGAAGACCTTAACAAACCAATCACAAGTAAAGAAACTGAAAAAAAATAATCAAATAGCTCTCCAAAATGAAAACCCCAGGTCCAGATGGTTTCACAGGTGGATTCTACCAAACATTCAAAGAAGATTTAATACCAATCTTACTAAGCTCTTCCAAAAAATTAAACAAGATGGAATGCTACCAAACTCATTCTATGAAGCCATTATCACCCTAATACTAGAGCCAGATAAAGATATTATGAAAAAATAAAATTGCAGACCCATTTACCTAATGAATATGGATGCAAATATCCTCAACAAAATACTTGCTAATAGAATCCATCAACACATTGGAAGAGTTATTCATCATGATCAAATGGATGTTATACCAGCCATCCAAGGGTGTTACAACACAAGAAAATCAATCAGCATAATACACCACATCAATAAATCAAAAAAGAAAAATCACATGATCCTGTCAATTGACATAGAAAAGGCATTTGACAAAATACAGCATCCTTTCTTGATAAAAATATTACAAAAGATAGGAATTGAAGGAAACTTTCTCAACATGATAAAGGCCTTATATGAAATACCCACAGCTAACATTGTACTCAATGTTGAAAGACTGAAAGCATTTCTGTTGAGCTCAAGAAAAATACAAGGATGCCCACTGTCACCAATGTTGTTTAGTATAGTGCTAGAGGTTCTAGCTAGAGAAATTAGGAAAGAAAAAGAAATAAAAGTCATCCAAAACAGAAAGGAAGAAGTAAAACTTACACTATTCACAGACGACATGATCTTGTATCTAGAAAGTCCTGAAAAATCTACAAAAAGCTGCTAGAGCTAAAGAGCAATTTCAGTAGTGTCAGGATACAAGATCCACACACAAAATTCAGTGGTGTTTCTATACACTAGAAATGCACAATCTGAGGATGAAGTCAGGAAAAATATTCTATTTAGAATAACAACTAAAAGAATCACGTATTTAAGAATGAACTTAATCAAGGATGTAAAGTGCTTGTACTCAGAAAACTACAATGCATTGTTAAAAATAAATCATAAAAGACCTAAATAATTGAAGAACATTCCATCTTCATGGATTGGAAGACAAAATATCATTAAGATGTCAATTCTTCACAAATTGGCATACAGATTCAATGCAACCCTGATAAAAAAATTCCACCAGCATTTTTTAAACAAATGGACAAGACAATTATCAAATTTATTTGGAAGGGTAGGGGAGCTGAATAGCCAGAAACATCTTAAAAAGGAAAAGCAAAATTGGAGAACTCTCACTTCCAGAATTAAATCACAATACCTATCTACAGTGGTAAAAACAGCATGGTACTGGCATAAAGATGGACACAGAGAGCAATGGAACAAAATTGAAACAGACCCTCACATCTATAGTCAAGTGATTTTTGACAAGTCTGTCAAATCCATCCAGGTCAAGCAGAACATTTTATTCAACAAATGTTGCTGGGAGAACTGGAAATCTATAGCAAAAAGAAAGAAAGAGGATCCCTATCTCAACGGTACACAATGATTAACTAAAAATGGATCAAAGACCTAAATATAAAAAGAAGAACCATAATGCTCCTAGAAAAGGTAGGAAAACATCTTCAAAACCTGGTGGTAGGTTTTGGATTCTGTAACCTTACACCTCAAGCACAAGCCATGAAAGAAAACATGGATAAATGGGTCTTCCTCAAACTTTTGTGATTCAAAGGACTTCATCAAGAAGGTGAAAAGGCAGCCCACTCAATGGGAGAAAATATTTGGAAACCACATATCTGATAAGGGTTTGATTTCCATTCTACATAAAGAGTTCAAAGAACTCAACAATCAAACAGCAAGCAATCCATTTTAAAAAAGGGCAAAAGATTTACATAGACATTTCTCCAAAGAGGAAACAAAAATGTCCAAAAAGGCACATGAAAGAATTTTCCATATCACTAGCTATAAGTGAATTGCAAAAAATCTACAATGAGATATCATCTCACACTGCAAAGAATGGCCCTGATTATTAAAAAAAAAAAAAAATAAATTAAAAAAAAAGAAAGAAAGAAAGAAACTACAGATGCTGGAGAGGATGTAGAGAAATAGGAACATGCCTTCACTGTTGGTGGGATTGTAAAATGGTGCAGCCTCGGTGGAAGACAGTTTGGTAGTTCCTCAGGAAGCTAAATATAGAACTGTCATATGATCCTGCAATTCCTTTACTAAGAATATATCCAGAGGAACTAAAAACTATGACACAAACCGTCATCTACATACCAATGTTTATAGTGGCTTATTCACATTTGCTAAAAGATGGAAACAACCCAAGTGTCCATCAACCAATGAATGGATAAACAAAATTTGGTATATACATATGATGGAATACTGTGCTCCAGTAAGAAGAAATGAAATTAGGACACATATGATAACATGGATGAATCTTGAAGCCATTATGCTAAGTGGGGTAGCAAAAGGTCAAATATTGCATGATCTTATTAATATGAACTAAATACGAAGAATAAATGCATGTAGTTAAAACCTAGAGTATAGGTTATTAGGAGATAAGAGGAAGGTCGAGATGGACTACTGATGCTTATTGTATTTAGAAGTTTTAATTAACTTGATTGTAAAATTGTGGAAATGGATAGAGTTGATGGTAACACATTATAGTGAGTAGCAGCTGGCTTATAAATGAGATTGTGGCTGGAAAGTGTAGTCTAGGAATGTAAATGTCAATTGATAGAAAGCTAGAGCATAATCTAGGGACTGAATAACAGTGAACCCAGAATTGGATGAGAATTGTGTTGATGGTACCGATGCAAGAGTGTCCTACTGTGAACTAGAGCAGACGTACATCACTATTGCACGTAGTGGGAATGTGGAGAAGCATGGGAAAAATACAATTGGTGTGACATATGGACTGTGATTAATAGTAATACTGTAATATTTGTGCATCTATGCCAAATATATACTGTGTTGGTAGTGGGGGAGTATGGGAAAAGTGTGCCAAATATACCCTATAGACTATGGTTGGTGATAAGATTGGTATCAAATCTTCTTTGAATGCTTGGTGGAACTCACCTGTGAAGCAATCTCTTCTTGGGCTTTTCATTTAGGGGAGTTGTTTGATGACTGTTTCAATCTCTTTACTTGTGATTGGTTTGCTGAGATCTTCTATTTCTTCTAGGGTCAGTGTAGGTTGTTCATTCATTCCTAATAATTTTTCCATTTCATCTACATTGTCTAGTTTTTTTGGCATGCAGCTGTCCATAGTATCCTCTTTTGATCTGTTTATTTCTGTGGGGTCAGTAGTAATGTCCTCGTTTTCATTTTTTATTTCATTTATTCATATCTTCTTTTTTCTTTCATTATCAGTCTAACCAATTTTGTTAATCTTTTCAAAGAACCAATTTTTGGTTTTGTTAATTCTCTATTGCTTTTTTGTTCTCAATTACATTTATTTCGGCTCTGATATTTGTTCTTTCATTCCTTCTACATGTTTTAGGATTTGTTTGTTATTCTTTTTCTAGTTCTTCTGGCTGTGTAGTTACACCATTGATTTGATCTCTTTCTTCTTTTTTAATGTAAGCATTGAGGGCCATAAATTTCCCTCTCAGCACTGGTATGCAATGAACTGCATGCCATAGGTTTTTATATATTGTGTTGTTCTTATCATTCATCTCGATATATTTATTGATTTCTCTAGAAATTTCTTCTTTGACCCACTGATTATTTAAAAGTGTGTTGTTTAATCTTCATATATTTGTCTACTTTCCTCTTCTTGATTTCCAAATTTATTCTATTATGATAGAGAATGTGTTTTGTATAATTTTGATCTTGCTGAATTTATTGAGATCTTCTTTGTGACCCAACATATGGTCTAGCCTAGAAAAGATCCATGAGCACTTGAAGAGAATGTATATCTTGCTATTTTGGGGTTCAATGTTCTGTATATGTCTATTCAGTTTAGTCCATTTACCATATTATCAAGTTTTCTGTTCATTTATTGATCATCTGCCCAGTTGTTCTATCCACTGCTGAGATTGTTATATTGAAGTCTCCAACTATTATTGTGGAGCTATTTCTCCCTTTAATTTTGCCAGTGTTTGCCTCATGTATCTTGGAGCATCCTGGTTAGGTGCATATGCATTTATGATAGTTATTTCTTCTTGGTGAATTGTCCCTTTTATTAATATATAATGTTCTTCCTTGTCTCTAATAACAGTTTTGCTTTTAAAGTCTATTTTATCTTATATAAATATAGCTATTCTGGTTTGTTTTGTTACTGCATGTGTGGAATATCTTTTTCCAGCCTTTCACTTTCAATCTATTGGTATACTTGAGTCTAAGGTGAGTCTCTTGTAAACGGCATTTATATGTCTCATATTTTCTTATAAATTTCACCAGTCTGTGTCTTTTGAGTGTGGAATTTAATAAATTAACATTTAATGCTATTATTGTAAAGGCAGTTCTTATTTCACACATTTTGACCTTTGGGTTTTATCTGTCATATATTATTTCCACCATTCTTTTGACATTTTTAGTTACTTTTACTTTTACTGATATAATCTTTGTTTCTAGACTCTCTTCCAAGCTTCTCTCTCCTGTTTTTTCTTTTCAGGCTGTAGCACTCCTTTCAGTATTTTCTACAAATCCAGTCTTTTTTAAATAAACTCTCATTTTCTGTTTATATGTGAATATTCTAAACTTGCCCTCATTTTTGAAAGACAATCTTGCCAGAAATAAGATTCTTGGCTGGCAGCTTTTTTTTTCTTGCAGTATCTTAAACATTTCATACCACTGTCTTCTTGTCTCCATGGTGTCCAATGAGCAATTGGTACTTAATCATATTGGTTATCCTGTATATATTATGTAATACTTTTCTCTTGCTGCTTTCAGAATTCTCACTTTTTTTTGGCATTTGACATTCTGATAATTATGTGTCTCAGACCTCTACTATTTGGATTTATTTGGATGTGAGTACTTTGTGCTTCTTGGACATGGACATCTATGTCCTTCAATAAGGTTGGGAAATTTTCTAACATTTTAAATTCAAATATTCCTTCTGCCCCTTTTCCCTTCTCTTCTCCTTCTGGGACACCCTTGACATGCATGTTTGCATGTCTCTTGTTGTTGTTTATTTCACGGAGACCCTGTTCATTTTTTTCCAGGCTTATGTTGTTCCTTTGACTGGGCCATATGTTCCTGTTATGAAATGTAATTTTTTTTGTTGGTGTCTTGACATCTGGCTTAATAGATGTTTTTATTTTTGTGCAGTTTCTCCCTGTAGTTTAGGTTTTTCTTGCTCTTTCTCCTTTGCTGGTTGTGTAGTAGGAATTGAGGATGTAGTTACTCCTGTAAACTGTGGAGGTTGAGGCTGCCCACATTGCCCCAGGGACTTATGAAGCTTCTCCCACTGTTCTCCTTTGCCAGGGTTAGGGACACAGCCACAGCTATGTGTAATAAGCCAAGTTGTGCAGGCCAAGACCTTATGTGGTTGCCTGGAGAAACTGATCAAGCTTCACACCTGCTTCCTCCCCTGCCTGTGGTGGGGATGGAGCTGCAGGTTTGAACAGCAATCTGTGTTGTGCGGGTCCAAAATGACTGTATTTGCCCAGGTAGAGTGAAATGACACTGCAATGCCCTCCCTTCCAGGTGTGGGGATGGTCCCTCCGGACTGCCCAACAATCTAATTCATGTGGGTTGAATGTGCCTGTCATTGCCCTGAGAGGCTGAGGGAGTACTGTCCCTTCTGCCCTTTAGGATTTGGGAACAGAACTACTGACACCCAACAGTTCAGTCTGTGTAGGCCAAAAGTGCCTGCCATTGCCTGGAGATGTTGAAGAAACACCAGCCTCTTCCCATCCTATTGGGGGATGGGATGGATCCACTGGTACCCACCAGTCCATTCTGCTCAGGCCAAAAGTGCCTGCCATTGCCTGGAAAGGCTGAGGAAACACAGCTCCTCTTTTACTTTGCTTGGGGGAAGGGATTGAGGTATAGATGTCTGACTATTCAGTCTAAATGGTCTGAAAGCACATGCAGTTACCCAGAGAGGCTGAGGAAATACAGCTCCTCTCTTATTTTATTGGGGGTGTGGTGGGGATGGAGCTACAGGTGCCCAAGTATCCAGTCTGAGTGGCTGAAAGCACCTGCAGTTTCCCAGAAAGGCTGAAGAAACACCAGCCCCCTCCTCTCCTATGGGGTTGGAAGGGTGGAGATAGAATTGAAGGTACTCAGAAATACAGTTTGCGTGGGCTAAAAGTGTCTGCAGTTGCTCAGAGATGCTGAGGAAACACAGCTCCTCTCCTATACTATTGGGATGCAGGGATGGAGCCCCACATGTCCAAGTATTCAGTCTGCACCAGCCAAATGCACCTGCAGTTACCTGGAGAGCCTGGTGCAGGTCCTGCAAGCTTCTTTCCTGCCAGAGGTGGTAGTGGAGATTAGGCTGGGCCTGCAGTCTGATCTCAGTGGAAAGAAGCAGGTCTTTGCTTTCACTGTGATTTTTAATCAGCCCCACTTCCTGTCTTGCCAGTGGTGTAGTCAAAATGGCAGCTACTGGCCTCTTTCAGACTTGGATGAGTTCAAACTTTAGCTGTTCTTAGAGTTATACTTTAGCCAGCCAAATTTATTAATCGGTAGCTGAAGTCGGTGGCCAACTGTCTTTTTTAACTAGTTCCCCTATTTGTAACCTTATAACAGCTGACCGTGTCTGTTAGGTGGTGTGGAGTAGGGTGTGGAGCACCCGCCCTGGGCCAGCCACCACCAGGTTCTGTAAGTGATAAAGGCGGAGCTTCCCCTGGTCTGCCACCACTGGGTTCTGTATATGAGTAAGTAATAAAAGCATGATGTTGCTGGTCTCCCGTGCGGTTTCTCTGGAATACCAAATTAGTTGATTGGGCTTGACTGGCTGCATTACAATGGGCGTAATCGGCAAGTCAGGGTCTCTACCTGTGTTACAGATGATATGATGATAATGATAAAATGTACCCTATATCACAGGGCTATTGTGAAGATTAAGTACATTGATATATCAGAACGGTTCTCAACCTTTAATGCCCATTGACATTACCTGGTGAGCTTACAAAACTAATTTTTAGACTGGCACCACCCACAGCTATTCTAATTTAATTTGTTTTCAGTGGGGACTGGCATCTGGAATTTTATAGCTCCCCAGATGATTCTAATTTGCAGCCAATGTTAAAATCCCATGATCAAAAGTCATTGTAATAGCACCTAGCAATATTAAACATTTGTTAGATGTTATTTATTATCATAGGACTGAATTTGAGATGATAGCTTTCTAGATCTTTTAAAAACAGTATTAGAAATTCATTTTTTCTTTTTTTTTAATTAATTTATTTTTTATTGTGGGTAAAAATCAAAATTTTCACAATACATACCACTATTTGTATAATGATATATAAATATATATGCATATATGTGCATTTGCTTACAAAAATGTTATTTATATATATATAAATATATTTTAAGAGGTGCTTAGATTACCTAAAATATTACACGGGACCCACTGAGATTCCCATGTTGCCTACCTCCCACACCTCCCACTACATCCCACACAAACATCTCCCACAAGTGTGGCCCACCACCCTCAATGGACATTCATTTTTTTTTTTTTTAATGGACATTCATTTTTGAATGACAGCTACTTTTCAGCAATATTGGAAATTCATCCTTGAATGACAGCTACCTTACCCGTATTCCTGTTAAAATAACTTCCCTTTTTCAATAATATAATAGACTTAATTGGTTTTGTTTACACAATTTGTTCCCACTCTAACTCATTTTTCTTTACTCTAGCAGTTAAAGTCAATAAGATAATAACACTGGACTAATGCACACAGATAAATGTGCAGTTTGTTAAAGACATTTCATAAATTGTCTTTTTTTTTTAGTTAGACAAGTAAAAAGAATTTATTGGGAAATTGGGGAAAAGAACAGAGCTTGCTGAGAAATGGGAGAGAACGGAAATATGCACCAAGATTTGTTGCAGACTCCTCTAGGCAGAGTGAGCAGGCTTTGGCTTGTGTGGTCACCTTTTAAGCTATTAATTATTCCTGCCCTTGTTAATGCTAAGGGGAGGGGCCCCAGCTCTTATTGGTTACCCTACCAATTATGGGGGCCAATGGTGAGGCTTTTTGTTTGGGGTAATCTGGAACCAATGGGGAGGCCTGTTTGGAATTACCTGGGGCCAAGGGGAGGGAAAAGAGTCTCAAATGGGAACTCAAGGTCAAGGTCTTGGCAGGGTTTCACAGCCATGTAAAACTGCCTTTTAAAAGCCTTAAATTCAGTAAGTTTTTTTTCCTATACCATTTTGATTTATACAGGTAGTCTGATTTATAGTGAAATCAACCTCCTAGTTAGAGTGAGTCAGTGTGCAAGATCCTGATAACCTCCCATCAACCACAATATTAAAGTCATCTGATTATTATTTTATTATTTACAATGAGGAAGAAATAACTGGAGGTTAAACCAGATGAAGTTACCCCAAACCAGTGGGGTACTTTGCAAGTCATGTCAAATCATGCTAAATCAGAATATCTGGGGATAGGCAAGAAAACATATTTTTAAAAAAACCTAAAGAGGATTAGCTATAAATTACAGCAGAAAGACTGGAATTAGACATTATCTATGGATAAGCTCTCAGTTGGAAATATTTACTCCAACAGCAATATGTTAAGACCGCTGCAGTACCGTGCTAGTGACTTTATTCCAGATTGAAAGTGAACCATTAGTCAGCAGTCTTCAGTATGTTAATTTAAAAATACTGTGAACCCACCTAGTCATATCATTTTACTCATATTTTCCCTATTTCATTCACAAGGTTATCAAGAAAATGGTTTGGGAAACCTCATAAACATTATATTTTAAAAGGAATTAATGATATCTGAAACTTACTTTCAAATGATTCAGGAAGAAGGAAAAGAAATATATATAGTGAGGGACATTAAGCAAATGTGGAAAAGTACTAACTTTGGAGAATCTAGGTGAAGTATAAATGGGGGTTGAGTGTTCATTGTATTAATCTTTCAACTTTTCTATAACTTTGCAATTTTTCAAATTAAAAGTAAGGGAAAAATGACATGAAGAAAATCTTTTAGGATCTGCTACTGGTAAATTCATGCTTGTCCCTCATGAATACTAGTTTTCTTTTTAAGTGTTTGAAAACTGATCGGTATTATAACTGTTCTGAAATCTAACTTTTCTCCAATTTTGAAAATTGAAGCAATATTTACCCATATTTTAATTCCTATTTAATTTCCTTTATTTTAATTTTTGGATATTAATCTTTGCCAAGCACTATGCTGGATATACTTTGATAAATAAAACAGATACAGTCCCTAACCTATGATCTAGTGACCTGTGTAATCTCTACCATTCTCCTTAATTTCTCCAGAAATGACACCATTTAGACTTCCCCAAGTAAGCCCAACATTTTTTCATCCCAATGTCATGACTGGGGCATTCCCATGGACTTAGGGTGCACTACTATCCTGTTTCTACAAGTCTTACCTATTGTAAAAGCCCCAGATTAGAAAAAAAAATTAATATAAGCCTTCTTGAAATCTCATAGGATTTTATTTCTCCCTCTCCTAATCCAAAACCAAAAATAACATTTAACCTATACATATCACAAACTGCTTTGTATTATACTTGTTAAAATATCACAACCAAATCATGAGCCCTAGTGGGAAGGGGCTATATTTTATTTATCTTTTGCATCACCAGATTCTAGTACAGTGCCTGGTACATAAATGCTTGTTTAATTGAATTGAATGATTTCCAGAATAGTCCTGTGTTTACATCCATAAGATTTTTTTTTTGGCGTATTGTGATGGAATTAATTGGGACTCATGCATTTTAATTAATTTAACGTGGCATAAAGTTATCTTACTATTTATCTGGCATAGGAATGCCCTTTTAAAATACGTTTCTCCTACCCTTTCAATTTGAAGTCTACCCTCCTTGTTGGAAAGGAAAAAGAAAAATATAACTTGTCATTTTGCTTACTGTCATCTGTTAACATTGCACCATTTCCCCCAAGCAGTTACTTTCTCTATTTTTGTTCTTTTCATTCTACATGTACCTTAGAAAAGTAAAGAGACCCTTTTTTTGTCTTTATCAGGTTTCAAATTTCAGCTCACAGTGAAATTTAGCTTTTCGATACTATTTGTGCATGTTTGTGCCATTCTATTTTGTGTGTGTGTCCTTGGCTAGGTGATGTTTTTCTCTCTTTTGTACAGGTCCTTTTAAAGGCAATCAATAACATGATTTCATCCCCTCCCTCTCCACTCCCCTTTCTAACAAACACAAACACATTTCGAAAGAAAAAACGCATAGTGATTAAGAGCCAGTGCTTTAGGGTTAAGAACATTTGGGTTCACATTTTGAAGTTGCCTCTTACTAGAGTTTTTCAGTCTATAAAAATTGGGATAATAACATTTACATCATAAGGTTATAAGATATAATGCATATAAAGTACTTAAACTGCCTGGAACAAAATAATCATCGATTATTGGAATAAATGAAAATTTTGAGATGAGATTTTGAGGGGCAATGGAGATTCTGCAACAGAGAATAGGGATGTGTCAAAGAAATGCAATTTGTTAATGTCATTGTGACTCTATTTTAAACCCCAGGCTTTGATGACCCAAGGATATATGTAAAGTGAAGGTCACGCATTCCTCACAGGATTGTTCTAAAAATGACAAGAAATGTTGCATGTAAAATACTTAGCTCAGTACTTGGCATATTGTAAGCACTCAATAAATATTAACTTTTATTATTGTTGTTTCAGTAAAGGGCATTCATGAAAGAAACATCCATTTGTTTGAGGCTTTTGAAATTCTAAAGCTAAAACCTTAAGGCAATAATTTACTTTAGACATGGCATTAATCTGGGATGCTTGCCTCTTTTTTACAATTAACCACACTGAGTTATATAGTTATAGATTTGTTAATTCCTTCTGGGATGTCGTTTTAATAAACAGCCTCTGATTAAAAAATAGATGTCTGTTTGTATCCTTCTTAGAATCTTCTGCAATCCCAGAAATTCATATTCAGTGATGCAAATACACAATCCATCTTAACTTGTGCATATTGAAAAGTATATTTGTACCTTGCTCTTTAACATATGAGTGGTATTTTTTTTTTGATTGTCCAAGGGACAAAGGAAGAGAGTTACCATTTTTGTGTATCTTTTTACATATATTACTTCACTTTATTATAAGACTGGTATTATTTTCCAATAGATTAGGCAAACAAGGTTCAGAGAGGTCAAGTAATATGTCTGAATTTTCATAGTTAGTGAGTGATAGAGTCTGGAGTTGAGCATGCTTCTCTCTGCTGTCAGATCTCTTATCAGCTCTATAATTTTGTTTCCCCAAATATCCAGCTATTTATTGCATTGCACTGGTAGACTCCATGAAGGTGTTTAGGTATCCAGGCTTCTAGAGAAGTGAATATATTCCATAGTAAGTAAATTTTATTAAATGAGGTCCTAGATAGTTCTGCCTTATTAATCCCTACAAGACTGCAGAATAGCTGAAAGGATGGTATTATTTTATTTTAACTGAGCATCAGGAACTATCATCATAGCTATATTAGGGTTCTCTAGGGAAACAGAACCAACAGGAGATATCCCTGAATATGATGAGATTTTATAAAAACTGTCTCATGCAATCATGGGCAGGCTGCAAGCCAGAGACTCTGATGAAGGTGTGCAATGAGTTTCCAAGGAGATGCTGGCTGTCTGAAGTGAAGATGGAAATTCTCTCTCCCTGAATGCTGAAATCACATCTCCTTTTTTTTTTTTTTTTTTTTTTTTTTTTTTTTCAGTTGCTCTGGCTTTATTAAATCTTGTCACTAATTGCATTTCCCCCAAGAAACTTTCAAAACAATTGTAGCCCGGTACTTCAGGCAAAACTATCTGGTTGCTCAGCATTCTGTATAAGGGAGTTGAATCAAACTATTACTGTAACTCTAAGGGTTGGTTAGTATTGTACTTTCTCATACTCATTATAACCCTACTGTGCTATGTAATGTACTAGGCAATTATTCTCTTGCAATAAATTCCTTTCCTATGAGCTCTCTTTCTTTCCTGAACATTCAGGAAAAACTGAAACCAAAAGTGATCATTAGCAGCATAGAAAGTAATCTTTTATAATGTCTACTTGCATTTTCTTCCTTCTCAATCACATCTCCTTTTAAGGCCTTCAAATTATTGGATAAAATGTCACTCATTGCTGAAGGCAAACTTCTCAGTTGATTGTAGATGTAATCAGCCGTAGATGCATCCTATCTCCTGGTAACTTATACTCTAGGTTTTAAATTCCATGTGTTTATTCTTTTCTTCTTCCTCTTCCTTTTCCTCTTCTTCTTCTTTTCTGAGGTACCAGGGCTGGGGATTGAACCCGGGACCTTATATGTGGGAAGCCAGCATTCAACCACTTAGCCACACCAGCAACGCTGAGTTGGTTTATTCATTTGTTTGTTTTTTTGTTTTTAGGAAGCACCCAGAACTGAACCTGGGAACTTCCATGTGGGAAGCAGGTGCTCAACTCCTTGAGCCACATCCACTCCCCTATGTGTTTAATCTTCATATTTAGTTCATATTAGTGAGACCATACAATATTTGTCCTTTTGTGTCTGGCTTATTTCACTCATCATAAAGTCCTCAAGATTCATCCATGTTAACATGTGTCCAAATTTCATTTCTTCTTATAGCAGCACAGTGTTCAATCATATGTATATACCACATTTTGTTTATCCATTCATTGGTTGATGGATACTTGGGTTATTTCTATCTTTTGGCAATTGTGAATAGTGCCACTATGAACATTGGTGTATAAATGTCTGCTCGCATCTCTGTTTCCAGTTCTTCTGGTTGTATTCCTACTAAAGAGATTTCTGGATCAAATGGAAGTCCTATATTTAGTTTCCTGAGGAACCACCAAACAGTCTTCCACAGAGCCTGCACCATTTTGCATTCCCACCAACAGTGAAAGTGTGTTCCTATTTCTCCACATCCTCTCTAGCACTTATTGTTTCTTGCTGTTTTTTTTTAAATGGCCATTCTATAAAGTGTGAGATGATATCTCATTGTACTTTTTAATTTGCATTTCCCTAATAGGTAGTGATATTGAACATTTTTTCATGTGCTTTTTGACCATTTGTATTTCCTCTCTGGAAAAATATCAAAGTTTTCTGCTGATTTTTAAATTAGATTTTTTTTTCTTTTATTGTTGAGTTGTATGATCTCTTTATTTTATGTTTTTGTGTCCATTCGCTGGGCAACTCTCTGTGTCTGTTTCCTGCCCTCTCCTCTCATCCTTCTCCTCCTGTCTTCACCAGGATTCGATCCTGGAAACCTCTGATGTGGGAGAGAGGCATTCAGCTGTCTGTGCAACCTTAGTTCCTGATTGTGCGGTGCGTCTTGTCTTGGCTGTCCCTTGTGTTACTCTCCTGTTACATCATCATCTTGCTGCGTGGCTTGGCGGGGCCTGGCGCACCTGTGCGCCTTCTATATTTTTCTTTATTTTATCAGGAGGTCCTGGGGATTGAACCCAGGTTCCTCCATATGGGAGACAACCGCCCAACCATTTGAGCCACATCTGCACCCCTATGACCTCTTTATATAGCATTTAAATCATACCCTTTTTAGCTATGTGGTTTCCAAGTATTTTCTCCCATTAAGTGGGCTGCTTTTTTAGCTTTCTGACAAAGTACATTGGATCACAAAAGTGTTAAGTTTTAGGTGGTTCCATTTATCCATTTTTTCTTTCATGACTTGTGCTTTTGGTATAAGTTTTAAGAAACCACTACCTACCTCCGGATCTTGAAGATGTTTCCCTACATTTTCTTCTAGGAATTTTATGGTTTTAGCTTTATATTTAGGTCTTTGATCCATTTTGAGTTAATTTTTTTTCACAAGTACAATGTCAACAATATTTATTATTATTTTCATCAAAATCCTAGATTTTTAAAATAATCTTTTCCATAGCATTTAATGAAATACACAGTGGTATTCTTAGAATCACCCCTAGATAATTTTAAGCTTCCTAAAGATAGGTTTTCTGCCTTACTCATCCTTTTATCTCCAATGAATAAGGTGTGAGATAGGTGTCTTCTTTCTTTCTTTTGGGCATGTATATCCAGTTCTCCTAGCACCATTTGCTGAATAGACTGTTCTTCCCCAGCTGGTGGGCTTGACAGCCTTGTCAAAGATCACTTGACAATATATGTGAGGGTTTGTTTCTTAAGCATCAGTTCTGTTCCATTGGAGTATATGTCCATCTTTATGCCAGGACCATGCTGTTTTTACCACTGTAGCTAGTTAATATGATTTAAACTCTGGAAATAAGAGCCCTCCAACTTTGTTCTTCCTTTTTAAGATGTTTATGGCAATTATAACTGGGTTTTCCATTTCTTTAATAAAAGCTGTTGGAATTTTGTATTGATTGCATTGAATTTGTATATCACTTTGTGTAGAACTGACATCTTAATGATAGTCTTCCAATCCATGACAGAATATTCTTACATCTTTTAAGATCTTCTTTGATTTTTTTTTTTTTTATCCATTCATTATAGTTGTCTGAATACAAGTACTTTACATTCTTGGTTGAGTTTATTCCTAAATATTTTATTCTTTTAGATGTTATTGTAAATGGATTTTTTTTCCTGACTTCCTCCTCAGATTGCTCATTACTAGTACAGAGAAATACTACTGATTTTTTAACTTTATTTTTAAAGAAATTTTAGATTTCAGAAAAGTAATCTTAAATTTTTTAAAATTATTATTTTTAAAGAAGCTTTAGATTACATAAATTTTACATTAAAAAATAGGAGATTCCCATATACCTAACCCGCTCCCCCTACCACAATTTTCCCCATTAACAACATCTTTCATTAGTGTGGTACATTTGTTACAATTGATGAACACATATTGAAGAATTGCTATTAGTCATGGTGTGTAGTTTACATTATGGTTTGCACTTTTTACCACGCAATTTTATAGGCTTTGACAAAATGTATAATGGTTGTATCCATCATTGCAATGTCATGAAGAACAATTCTAATGTCCTAAAAATGCCTTATCTTCCACATATTCTTACCCCCCTCCACTCAGAAACTCTGATAACCATTATCTTTATATCAATTTCACAAGTTCTTCCACTACTACAATAATAATAAGTCTACTTTGGTCCATGGCTGCATTTCCCCCTTATGTTTGTTCATTCCTCAATCTTGAAGATTTTGGCATGGTGATGTCTGCTTTGCTTCAGATTGAGAGGGTCTTAGATCTTATTCGGCAGATGGAAGGAACTGTTATGCTTGTAGATGTAGATACTCTGCTTTTTGGGGTGGGAATTGTCCATCATCATCTATTTGTTAGTTGTACTGGGCGAGTCAGATGAACTGGAGAGTAGGTGTTGGCTGCAACTCTGCAGAGATTCAGGGCTCAACCAATATGTGAACAGCTGGTAGATTTAAGTCTCTGGGACAAATATTTATTGGGTAGAGTGTTGATTATAAGTTCAAATTAAAGTGTAGAAGAAGAATCATGCGTAGGAAAATTATAAATGATTCTAACTCTGTTACAGTGGGGAAATAGGTTATAATATATTCTAAGGTAAAGCCCACCGATGGGGTGCTGATTTTATGGGCCTGTATGCCTTGCCTATAGTGTCCAGACATATCTAGGGCCCTCAGGGGCATCTCTGTTTGAGGCTTTGTTTACTGTGGCAGTTAGCGAGTTCTGCCTGAGATGTGCATAAGCATAACCTCTGGAATGAACTCCAGACTCACTTTGAATTCTCATAGCAATAAAAACTACTTTGTATTTAATTTTTCCCCCTTTTGGTCAAAGTCTTTTCCAAATGCACTGCTGGTTGGTTGGTGCTTGGTAATAATTCCTTGGTACCAGGGAGGCTTATCCCAGGGAGTCCTGTTTATCTTCTCAGTTTGGCTTAGAGAGAGGCCACATTTGAGTAATAAGGAGATTTTCAGGAGGTAACACTTAGGCAAGAGATATATTATGCTATGTTTCAATTTTACAAGAATAATGTTCATAAGTACAAGCATTAATATTGAGGCTTTGGCATTTTGGTCTGTTTTGTTTCATTAAGCACTGCCTATGTAGTATAGAGATTTTTGCTACTCTATTAGAGAATGTAGCAGGAGTCCCCAGGCTGGAAATTTAGTATTTTTTTGGTTATTATTTGGGTCTCCATCTACTCAGATAGTACCCTGTGACTACATGACCACATACATATTCTGTAGAGGCATATCCCAGGTACAACTTCCCCACACACCTCCTACCACAGACACCCTGCATCAGTGACCCTCTCCTTCCATAGTTGCCAAAGTAACACTCCCAGGATTGTATTCTCCACCATAGTCACCCACCTCTCCAAGGTTCACCTGTTTCTTCCTCGAGCACTTCCCCCACATCTATGGATAGCCCAACCCACTGCCACAGACTTGTTCACACTTACACTCCAACATTGTTGATCACATTCACATCACTGCATCATCATCACCCCATCCACTATCAAAATCTCCCACTCCCTTTCAGAGATTCTGCCCCACTACTGCTTTTTGAGTATTAATCTTGTATCCTGCCACTCTGCTGAATTTGTTTATTAGCTCTAGTAGCTTTGTTGTAGATTTTTCAGGGCTTTCTAGGTATAGGACATATCACCTGTGAATAGCAAAGTTTTACTTCTTCCTTTCAAATCTGGGCATCTTTTACTTATTTTTCTTGCCTCATTGTTCTAGCTGGAACCTCTAGCAATATAGTAGCAAAGAGTGGTGGAAGTGTGCATCCTTGTCTTGTTCTCAATCTCAATGAGAAAGCTTTCAGTCCTACAGCACTGATTACAATGTTAGCTATGGGCTTTTAACATATGCCCTTTACCATGTTGAGAAAATTTCCTTCAATTCCCATCTTTTGGAGTATTTTCATCAAGAAAAGATGTTGTGGGAACTCCTGGGAAGATAGCATCAAAGTAGGTAGGCAGCCCTCAAATCTCTCATAAAAAATAATGTAGAAAGGGCAAAAACCTACCCGAGGGAGCTTCTTAGGGGATCTGCAGAATAGGATAGTGCTATCCATCATTCAGGAGGGAGCAGGACAGAAACACAAAGAAGCCAAAGGAAAACCTTGAGATACCTGCTCCTGTGGCTGGGAACAGCACATATAAGCCATGTTCAAAGCAAATAACCTTGGTAAAACCCTTGGCTCACTGCAGCCAACTGAGTGGGAAAGAATGTTCCCTGGGAGGAAGAAGGGTATGGTAGAGGGTGGACAGTGTTTTCTTTTCAGTGAGTTTGGCCAGCTGATCCACCTTTGAATCTCCAAAAAGACCCCAACCAGCACTGAAGCAGCTCCAAGGAGAGGGGAGAGGGAATCTGATCAGGCAGGCTGTCATATCCAGCTGCCCGGGGAGAGAGAGGAACTAGGTCAGTGAGGAGGCAGAGACAGGAGCCTAACCAGCCCTGCTCTGGCAGGCAAACTGTTAGATGCCCAACTCGCCTGAGGGAACTGGAGTGGGAAGAACCAGATAAGCTTTCAGAAGCCTAGTTAACTTGGGGAGTGGTTGTATCTTAGTGTGGGAATTCCTGCCTTGTATATACTTGGTCCCTGGGTTGATTCTTGGTACTTCCTAAGAGAAGGGATCCAGAGAATGATTCACTGGGTTATCAGGCACCCAGCTAGCACCTTATGACAGGGAACATATAGACTAAGTTTTATTTTGTTTTAGGTTTTTTCATCTGTTGTTTTTTATCGGTTCTTTTTTTCTCTCACTTAATTTTGTTCACTAAAACTAGGTACCTCTCCTGCGAAGGGCAGGCTTCAGGGTGATTGATTGATGAGGACCGGCAGCTTGAGACACTCCTTAGGGACATAAAAGGGAACACTGTTTTTCCTGGGTTTTTTTTTTTTTTTTGTTGTTGTTGTTGTTTTCTTGTTTGTTGTCTTTACCCTTTCTTTGTTTCCTTTTTTTTTCACTTATTTTTCTTTACTTCTTTATTTCTTTTCTTTCCTTCATTTTTCCATATTCTGTCTCCAGTTACTTTTCTCTCATTCCACCTCTCCTTGTTTGGTCTTCATTTTTTCATTTTTATCTCTTTTTATTTCCTCTTTCTTTTTCTTTCTTTTCTCAATTTTCCAGGCTTTTATTTATTTATATTTTATATTAGATAAAATAAACTTTATTTTTAAAATTTTTAATTGTTTTATTTTTTAAATGATAGTTAGATTATACAAATGTCACATAAAAATATAAGGGAATCCTATATGCCCTGCTCCCCACACCACCCACAGTTCCCCATATTAACAGCATCCTTCATTAGTGAGGTACATTCATTGCACCTGATGAACACATTTTGGAGCAATGCCACTAAGCATGGATTAAAGTTTACATTGTAGTTTACATTCTTTCCCACCCAATTTGGTAGATTATGACAAGATTTATAATGGCCTGTATCTGTCGTTGCAGTGTCATTCAAGACAATTCCCAAGTCTCAAAAATGACCCTGTATTACATCTCTCTGCCCTCAGAACTTCCAGTGGCCACTGCCTACACATCAATGATATACATTTTTACATTGTTAGAATCACAATAAGTCTATAGTAGAATACCAGTAAGTCTAGTTTAGTCCATAGTTCATTCCTCAATCCTTAGGATTTTGGGAGGTGATTTTCACTCCACCTCTAATTGAGAGGGGGTTGTCATCTCACAGGACTGATGGATAGGGCTTTCTTGCTTGCAGTTGTAGACTTCTTGGTATGGTAGTTGTCCATCTCCACATCCATGTTAGTTGCCCTGGGTGAGACCAACGAACTAGACAGTAGGTCTTGCAACTCCACTGAGATTCAGGGCCCAGCTGGCACATGGAGAGCTCAAAGATTTAAGTCTATTGGATATACATCTACAAACTCTAGTACTAATTATAGGTTCACATAGAAGGACAGAAGAGCCATGTGTATGGAAACGACAATTGAGTCCAACTCTGTCACTTTGGGGAGCATAAATGCCAAAGTAGGACTCACTGGCAAGATACCAAACTCCTGAGCTACTTGTCCTGACTATAGTGTCTGGATGTCTCCAGAGCCCTCAGGAGCCCTGCTATTTAGGGTAATATCCACTTTGGCAGTCAAAGAGATCCTGCTGAGATGTGCATAAGCATTACCTTTGGAATTATCTCCCAACTCACCTTCAAGTCCCTTAGTCATATAAACTCATTTGTCTTTACCTTTTCCCCCTTTTGGTCAAGGTCTTTTTCCAGTAGCATTGCTAGTTGGTGCAATGCAATTTATTCATTATTACTACTATTATTCTTTTCTCTTCTTATCTCTTTGCTTTTTCTGTTCAGATATTTTTTCCAAGGGGACACAGACAACTGCAAGGATATAGAATAAGAAGTATCAATTGTCAAAAAGACCTTACCACACCAAGAAAACAACAAAATGAAACCTAGAGTAGAAAGAGAAGCTAACCAACTGAATAAGCTCATCGAGATAAACATATGCCTAGACAACAACAAAAAGTTACAAGCCATACTAAGAAACAAGAAGACATGGCCCAGTCAAATGAATAAACTAAGAAACAGGAGGAGATGCAGAATGTGGAACAACTAATCAAGGATGTCTAAACAAATATCATGAATAAACTTAATGAAGTAAAGGAAGAGATAAATCATATTAAGAAGACACTGGGGGAACATGCTGAAAAAATTGTAAGCATACATAAAAAGATAATGGATCTGGAGTTCTTGGAAAATGGCATCTATGTAGGTAGTCACTGCTCAACTCTTTCCCAAAAAAACTGCAGAGAAGGTGCAAAATCCTACCGGAGTGAGCCGTTTTGGGAATCCACAGCACAGGAGACTGTAGGGCATCGTTCTGAGAGAGCTGGACAAAGAGATAAAGAGCCAAGGGGAAAACCAGGTGTTGTTTGCCCCTGTGGCTGGAAATGGCTGGCAGGTCAGCCCCACCCTCAAATTAAATAGCCTCCATGGTCTCTCTGGCTCTCACCAGCCAGCTGAGTGGGAGGGAGCATTCCCTGGGAGGAAGAGGAGTCTGAAAAAGGTTGGAGAGTGATTTCCTTTTCTTCAGTTTGGCCACATGATCCCCTTTTGAATCTCAGGGAGGATACCAGTCAGTACTGAGGTGGCCCCAGGGAGAGGGGAGGGGGGAATCTGCTCAAGCATGCTGTCACAGCCAGCTGCCCTGGGAGAGAGGAACTTGGGCAGGGAGGGAATGGAGACAGGCACCTAACCAGCCGGTCCCTGAAATATGCTAGAAGTCCAACTTGCCTAAGGGAAACAGGGACAGGAGGAACCTGATAAGTTTTCCAAAGGCTATTTATTCTATAGAGTTGCTGCATTGCAGTGGGAGAATTCCTGCCTTGCATGTGAAGGTCGCTGGTTTGAGTTCTTATACCTCCTAAGGGAAGGGATCCAGAGAGAGATGAGGCACACAGCTAGCACCTTATGATGGGGAGCTTAAAGACTGAGTTTTTATTGTTTTGTTTTAGGGTGTTTTGGATTTTTTCTTTCTTTTTCCTTTGTTTTATTTGCTGAAACTGAATACATCACCTGCAGGGGGCAGGCTGCAGGGTGATTAATTGATGAGCAACCAGCAGCCTGAGAAGTTCCTCAGGGGCTTAAGAGGGAAGGTTGTTTTTCCTGCGTTGTTTTCTGTTGCTGTTTTGTTTCTTGTTTGCTGTTTTCCCTTTCTTTGTTTACTTTTTTTCCTTTTGCTTATTTTTTCAACCCATTTTATTTCTCTTCTTTCCTTCATTTTTCTGTTCTCTTACTTCTGTTGCTTTTCTTCCATTCACACCATGTCTCGTTTGGTCTTCATTTTTCTTTTTGTCTCTACCCATTTTTTTCCTTTCTTTTATTCTCTTCTCATTTGTCCAGCCTTTTAATTCATTCTACTTTTGCTCTCTATTTTGTTTCCTTTTTTATTTTTTTCTACTAATCTTTCTAGCCTTCTGATTCATTCTATTTTTTCTATTTTGATTCTTGTTTTATTTTTTCTATTTCACCTCTTTTTATTCTTATTCCTTTGTATTTTTTATTATTTTTTACTTGTATTCCTTAGCTACCTAGCTCTTGCATGGTTCCTCTTCTACCTTTTTCATATTATTACAATTATTCATTTTCTCTTCTTATCTCTTTCCTTTACTCTGGTCTTAATTTTTTTTTTCTCAAGGAAACACAGACAACTACAAGGATATAGAATGAGAGGAACCAAGTATAAAAAGTTTACCTTACCACACATAAAGAAACAACAAAATAAAACCCTAGAGTGGAAAGAGAAGCTAAACAACCAAATAAGCCCATCAAGATAAATAGATGCTTAGACACCAACAAAAAATTACAAGCCATACTAAGAAACAGGAACTTATGGCCTAGTCAAATGAATAAACTAAAAAACAGGAAAGATGAAGGATGTGAAAAAACTAATAAAGGATGTCCAAACAAATATCATGAATCAACTTGATGAAGTAAAGGAAGAGATAAAGGATATTAAGAAGACACGGGGGGGGGGCATACTGAAGAAATTGTAAACACACATAAAGAAATAACAGACCTGATGGAGATGAATGGGAAATGCAAGAAATGAAAAATACACTGGAAGCACATAACAGCAGATTTGAACAGGCAGAGCAAAGAATCAGTGATACAGAAGACAGTACATCTGAAACCAGACAGTTAGGAGAACAGATAGATAAAAAGAAAGAAAAAATCCAGCAGGGACATAGGGATTTGAATGACAACAGAAAATGCACAAACATATGCATTAAAGGCATCCCAGAGGGAGAAGAGAGGTCAGAAGGGGTGTTGGAGGAAATAATGGCTGAAAATTTCACAACTCTATTGAGGGACATGGATGTACATGTCCAGGAAGCACAGCATACCCCAAACAGTATAAATACTAACAAGTCTACCCCAAGATATGCTTGTTAAATTGTCCAATACTCAAGACAAAGAAAGAATACTGAAAGTAGCAAGAGAAAAAAGATCCATCACATACAAAGGAAGCTAAATAAGATTAATTGTTGATTTCTTATCTGAAACCATGGAGGCAAGAAGGCAGTGGTAAGACATAGTTAAGGTGCTAAAAGAAAAAAAAAAAAAAAACACTTTCAGCCAAAAATTCTCTATTCAGCAAAGCTGGCATTCAAAAATGAGGGAGAGTGCAAAATATTCGCAGATAAACAAAAATTAAGAGAGTTTGTCAATAAGAAACCTGCCCTTCAAGAAATACTCAAGGGACTTCTGCAAGATGAAAGGAAAAAACAGTAGAAAGAGAGAGCATTGAAGGAGGGTGTAAGAACAACTAAAAATATAAAAAGAGAAATAAATACAAATATGGCATACATAAAACTAAAGAATATATGACTAATGTAAGTAATTCCTTGACAGTAAAACATTGACTGTTAATGGATTAAATTCTCCAATCAAGATGCAGATTGGCAGAATGGATAAGGAAATATGATCCATCTATATGCTGTCTACAAGAAACTCACCTTAGACCCAAGGGGGCAAAGAGGCTGAAAGTTAATGGTTGGAAAGCAATTTTACATTCAAATAATCAGAAAACGGCAGGAGTAGCTATAGTAATATCAGAAAAAATAGACTTTAAATGCAAAACTATTGTAAGAGACAAAGAAGGACACTATATATTAATAAAAGGTGTAGTCTGTCAAGAAAAAAGTACAATCATAAACATTTATGCACCTAAACAGAGCGCCTCAAAATACATGAGGCAAACATTGGAAAAACTAAGTGGAGAAATGGATACCTCTACAATTGTGGTGGGGGACATTAATACACCATTATCACCATTAGACAGAACATCTTGACAGAAGATCAATGAAGAAACAGAGACCTTAAATAGTACATTAGAGGATCTGAACCTAATAGACATATACAGAATATTACACCCAAATACAGTGGGATATACATTCTTATTGAGTGCATACGGATGATTCTCCAAGATAGACCACATGCTAGACCACAGAGCAAATCTCATTGAAGTCAGAAAGATTGAAATTATGCAAAGTAATTTATCTGACCACAACGGAATGAAGGTCAAAATAAGTAAGAGGCAGAGAACCAGATTAGGCACAAAGATATAAGTGTTAAACAACACACTCTTGGACAATCAGTGGGTCAAGGAGGAAATTGCAAAAGAAATCAGTAACTACCATGAAATGAACAAACGTGACAACACAATGTATGGAAACATATTGGATGTAGCAAAAGCAGTGCTGAGAGGGAAATTAATAGCCATAAATGCCTACATTAAAACAGAAGCAAGAGCTAAAATCAAAGACCTATCTGCACACCTGAAGGAATTAGAAAAAGAGCAACACATTAACCCCAAAGGAAGTAGAAAGAAGGAAATAATGAAGAATTTTTGCAGAAGTAAATGAAATTGAAAATAAGAAAGTACTAGAAAAAATAAACAAAACCAAAAACTGGTTCTTTGAGAAGATTAATAAAATTGACAAACCCTTAGCTAGACTAACAAAGAAAAAAAGAGAGAAGATGAAATACATAAAATAAGAAATGAGGAAGGGATATCACCACTGACCCCACAGAAATAAAATGTATCATAAGAGGATATTTTTAAAAATTGTATGAAAACAAGATGAATAATTTAGAGGAAATGGAAAATCTCATAGTAACACACAAGCAGCCTTGAAAGAAGGCTCATGAAAGAAGAAATTGATGAACTGAACAAACCAATCACAAGTAACAAGACAGAATTAGTCATCAAACACCTCCCAATGAAGAAAAGGCCAGGACCAGACTGCTTCACATGTGAATTGTACCAAATATTCCAGAAAGAACCAACACCAATCCTACTTAAATTCTTGCAAAAAATAAAAGTGGAGGGAACATTGCCTAACTCATTTGGTGATGCCAACATCACCCTAATAAAAAAGCCAAACAACGATGCCACAAGAAAGAAAAACTATAGACCAGTCTCTAATGAAACTGGAAGCTAAAATCCTCAAGAAAATGCTTGCTAATTCATGCAAACATCAAATGAATTATATGCCATGACCAAGTGGGTTTCATCCCTGGTATGCAAGGATGGTTGAACATAAGAAATTCAATCAATATACCACCTAAACAGATCAAAAGGGAAAAAAAATCACATGATCACCTTGTATTAAGAAGACATTATACATGTTTGTTTTGTAAGGTCATCATGTTTACTGAACACTTATAGTTTATGTATGTTCATGTATGAATGATATACTTCAATAAATTGTTTAAAAAAAAAAAAAAAAAAGAAGTGGTTTCATGAATTCTACACCCAAAGCATGAGCAAGGAAAGAAAAAAATAGATAAATGGGATCTCCTCAAAATTAAAAAAATTTCACCTCAAAGGAGTTTGCTGAGAAAGTGAAAAAGCAGCCTAATCAGTGGCAGAAAATATTGGGCAACCATATATCTGATAGGGGCCTAATATCCAGCATACATAAAGAAATCCTACACCTTGAACATTAAAACACAAACAACCTATTTAAAAATGGGCAGGTGATTTGAATAGACACTTCTCCAAAGAATAAATACAAATGACTAAAAAAACACATGAAAAAATGTTCAACATCACTAGCTATTCAGGAAATGCAAATCAAAACTACAATGAGATGTCATTTTACACCCATTAGACTGTTGCTATTAAAAAAAAAAAAAGGGAGACTACAGGTGTTGGAGAGGATGTGGAGGAATGGGAACACTTATCCACTGCAGGTGGGAATGTAGAATTGTGCAGCCATTGTGGAGGACAGTTTGGCGGCTCCTCAGAAAAGTAACAATAGATCTTCCGTATGATCCAGCGATTCCACTGCTGGGTATATACCCAGAAGAATTGAAAGCAGAGACACGAACAGATATATGCACACCAATGTTCATAGCAGCATTATTCAGTATTGCCAAACATTGGAAACAACCTAAATATCCATCAATAGATGAATGGATAAACAAATTGTGGTATATAAACACAATGGAATATGACTCAGCTGTAAGAAGGAATGCAGTATTAACAGTACTAATAATATTAACTGGATAACATGGATGAATCTTGAAGACATTTTGTTGAGTGAAGCAAGCCAGGCACTGAAGGACAAATATTACATGACCTCACTGATATGAATTAAACAAATTGAGCAAACTCACAGAGCTAGAGTCTGGAAGATAGGTGTGCAGGAGACAGAAAGGTACAGGAAGGTTGTGAACCAATGACCATAGGGCAAAGTCTATGATAAGGTAGAAAGGGTGTAGTTGTGCAATGTATGGACATATCAGTGGTGTAGTGATGCTCTTAGGTGGGGCAGTGCTGGTTTGTGAGGTGCGTAGGGTGGGGATTGTGGGTTGGACTGTCCATGGAAATGGGGGGAGAGTTTAGGGAGGGAGCAGGTGAACTCTGGGGATTTGCAGCCATGTGGTTGAAACTACAATGTTGGGAATGTTCTTTTTGCAAATATGGCAGGGGAGGGTTACTGGATTACGGTGTTGGATATGTGGGGCATGCGGGACAGGGACGACCTGGGGCAGGCTTCTAGGGAGTGTGTGAGTGTTCATATTATAGTGTGTTGTATCAGTGGGTGGAGACCCACATAATGAGTGGGAAAGTGTTGGACTCCCATCTTGGGTAGTCCTGCTGTGTTCTCAAATAGAGGGGCAGGAGTTTCTTGAGAGCATAGGCAGTGTCTAACAGGGGAGGACAGGCCAGTATGTCAAGCCCTCAATGTTGTTGCAAGCATGAATCTTGTTCTTCAAGGAGTGAAACTTGGTGGTTGCATTGGGTGCTGAGGGGAGGATAAGAGAGGAATAAAATAGATGGAACTTGGGGCATTTGGGAGGTGATGGACATGTTCTACATGAACTTGCAATGATGGATACAGGCCGTGTTAAGTTTCATCAAAATTTATAAAAGTATATGGTCCAAAATGTAAACCATAATGTAAACCATTTACCATAGTTGGTAGCTATGTTTCAATATTTGCACATCTGTTGTAACAAACGTACCATCCACATATAAAATCTTATTAAAAGGGGAAAGGGGAAAAGGGGGAGGATGCTGGGCATATGAGAATCCCCTCTATTCTGTACATTACTTTTCTGTGACATAAAGCTTCTTTGAAGACAAAATGAAAAAAAAAAAAAAGACCCTGGGGGAATAAATGGAAGGAAATGTCACTGTATATACAAGACAACAGATCTTACAGTGATGAAACACATAATATCAAAAATTTGTTTTTAATTTTATATTTATTATTATTTTTATTCCAAATTTTTTCTTAATTTTTGTATTTTATTGGTTATTTTTTTTTTAATGGTCAAGTGAATTTTTTTAAATTTTTTATTTATTTTTATTGTAGGTAAAAATCAAAATTCTCACAATACATACAAACATTTGCAAAATGATATATAAATATATATGCATATATGTATATTTGCTTACAAAAATGTTATTTATATATATATATATACATATATTTTAAGAGGTGCTTAGATTACCCAAAATATTACACGGAACCCACTGGGATTCCCATGTTGCCCACCTCCCACACCTCCCACCACATATTTTTAAAACTATCATTGTTATTTCATTTTCTTATCAATTGTATTTGGTTATTTTGTTGGCTTCATTTTTGAAGAAGTTTTGGATCACAGAAGGGTTACAACTGTGGCAGGAGGTGATCATTGGTGCATGGTGTTAGTGATGGGACATGCATAAGAGGAGGTTCAACTGAGCCATACCTATAAGGCATATAAAGGTGTTCAAGTGTTCATGGGGCATTGTCACGGTTGGTGGAGTTTCACACAATAACTGAAAGAATATCAAATTCCCGTCCTAGAGAGCTCTGCCACTTTCTCTAATGGTACAGCATGTATCCCCTGAGTACAGGGGCAGTGACTAGTGAAGGGGGATGGACCATTGATGGGCCCTTGATATTGATGATTGTACTTATGTACCTTTAATTTTGAAATTGCAACTTAGCTTAGTATTATAGGGTGCCTAAGAATTACCTCATAAGAGCCTCCTTTTTGTTCAAATGTGGCCTCTCCCTAAGCCAAACTCAGCATATAAATGCATGACCTTCCTCCAGTGTAGGACATGACTCCTGTGGATGAGCCTCCCTGGCACTGAGGGATTAGTACCGAGCACCAACAACAATGAAACTGGAAAAAGACCTTGACCAAAAAGGGAAAGAGTAAAGTGAAGTGAGTTTATATGGCTAAGAGACTTCAGAGTGAATCATGAGGTCATTCCAGAGGTTACATTTATGCATGTCTCAGCAGCATCTCAGAGACTGCCAAAGTAAATATTACCTCAATTAGTGGGGCTCCTGGGGACTCTGGAGACATCCAGATACAGTAGGCAGGGCAGACACCTCAGGAGTTTGATGCTCTGCCAGCAGTCCCTACTTGGGTTTAAGGTGTTGGTTGGGGGGGGGCATTTGGGACAGGGCGCACCTGGAGTAGGCTTCTAGGGAGTGTGTGAGTTTTCATTCTGTCATAATGTTTTGGATCAGTGGGTGGAGACCCACATAATGAGCAGGAAGGAGATGGACTCCCATCTTCGGGAGGACCAATTTGTTCAGAAATAGACAGGTCTCTCAATAGCAAGGGTGGTTCCTAATAGGGGAGGACAGACCAGTGTATCAAGACCTCTTGTTGCATGTAACTATGAATCTTGTCATCCAACGAGTCAAGCCAGGGGGTTGTCATGAGCCCCAGGAGGATAGGGTGGGAGGAATAGAATAGATCAAACAGAGGATATTTAGGGTTCAGTGGAAATGTTCTTCATTACCTTACAGTGATGGACACAGGACATGGTAAATATCATCAGAATTTATAAAAGTGTATGGTCTAAAATGTAAACCATAGTGTAAACCATTGATAATATTTATAGCTATGTTTCACTATTTGTATATCAGTTATAACAATGCTACCATCCACATATAAAAGGTATTAATATGGGGGGGAGGAAAGGGGGAAGATGTTGGGTATATGAGAGTCTCCTGTATTCTGTGTGACTTTGCTGTGACCTAAAACTTCTTTTAAAACAAAGTGAAAAATAGTGAGACACCGGGGAATGAGAGGGGGACGATGCCACGGTACAGACTGGACACCAGATATTGCGTGGTGAAAGGCAAAAGATCAAAAAAAAATTTTAAATATATTTTTGATTTTTTTAAATATCCCAATATTTTAATTTAATTTAAGTTTTAGTTTAAAAAAATTTTAATGTATTTTATCTCTTACATTTAAACTTATCATTATTATTTCATTTTCCTATTAATTGTATTCAGGGCTTTATCTTTGAAGAAGCTTTGGATCACAGAAGGGTTACAACTGGGGTGGGGGAGTATCGTTGGTGTGGGGTGTCAGGGATGGGGGATTCATGGGAGGAAGTTCACCTGGGCATACATATAAGGTATATAAAAATGTTCAAATGTTCATGGGGCATTGTCACAGTGGGTGGAGAATCACTCAGTAAATGAGAGAATACTGAATTCCCATCCTGGGGAGCTCTGCCACATTCTCTAAGGGAGTAGCAACAGTCCCTCAAGTGCAGGGGCAGTCACTAGCGAAGGAGGATAATCCACTGATGGGCCCTTGATATTGATGACTAGCCTTATGAGTCTTTGCTCTTGAAATTAAAACTTAGCCTGTTGTTATGGGGTGCTTAAGGGTTGCCTCCGAGAGCCTCCTTTTTGCTTAAATGTGGCCTCTCTCTAAGCCAAACTAAACATATGAATGCATTACCTTCCTCCCAGCATGGGACATGACTCCTGGGGATGAGCCTCCCTGGCACCAAGGGATTGCTACCAAGTGCCAACTGGCAGTTCGACTGGAAAAAGACCTTGAATAAAAGGGGGAAAAGGTAAAGACAAATGAGTTATATGGCTAAGAGACTTCAAAATGAGTCGAGAGGTGATCCCAGAGGTAATGCTTGCGTACATCTCAGTAAGATCTCATAGAATCCCAAAGTGGATATCACCCCAAATAGTGGGGCTTCTGAGGACTCTGGAGACACCCAGGTCCTTTGACAGTGTGGATAGCTCTGATTTGGTGCCTTGCCAATAGACCCTGCTTTGGAATTTGTGCTCCTGAGAGTGACAGAGTTGGTTTCAACTTTGTCTTCCCTGCACATGGCTCATCTGTCTCTTCTATTCAAATCTATACTTGGCACTGGTGTTTGTAGGTGTATATCCAGAGACTTGAGTCTTTGGGCTGTCCATATGCCAGCTGGGCCTGGAACCTCGTAGGAATAGCAACTCCTACTCTACAGCTCATTGGACTCACCCTGGACAGATGGCGGGGAGATGATGATGGACAACATCCATACCAGGGAATGGAGAGGGTCTGCAGCTGCAGGCAGGATAATCCCACCCATCTTCCCCATGGGATATAAGCCCCCTCTCATTTGGAGGTGGAGTGGACATCACCATCCCAGACTCCTCAGAATGGGGGGAAGAGCTCTGGACTAGTGTGGACTTACTGGTAATCTACTATAGACATATTGTGATTCAAGTGATGGAGGAAGTTGTGGCATTGATGTGGAGCCAGTGGCCACTGGAAGCTCTGGGCACGGGGAGAGGGAAAAGCAGTTGTAATACAGGGTTTTTTTTGGGACTTGGGAATTGTCCTGAGCAACATTGCAGGGACAGATATAGGCCATTTTATATCATCATATAACATGCAGAACTGTGTGGGAAAGAGTGTGGTCTACAATGTGATCTATGGTCCATGCTTAATGGCAAAGCCCCAGGTTGTGGTTATCAATTGCAATTAATGTGCCACAGTAATGAAGGATGTTTATGTAGGAGGTTGTGGGAGGTACGGGAGGTGGGGCATATGGGAATCCCTATATTTTTTGTGTAATATTTATGTAATATAAGTATCTTTTAAAAATAAAAAAAAATTATTTAAAAATTGGGTATCAATTTTAACAAATGTACCATTTACATGTAAAATATTATTAATATGGGCGATTGTATAAAGGAGAGGGTGTTCGGTATTTGGGAATACCCTATATTTCTATGTTACATTTCTGTAACCTAAAGCTTCTTTAAAGATAAAATGTGAAAAATAAGACACTGTGAGAATATACGGAACAAAATGTCTTATTTCTGTGGGGTCAGTAGTAATGTTCCTGTTTTCATTTCTAATTTTATTTATTTGCATTTTTTTCTCTTTTCTTTGTCAGTATATTAAATGTTTGTCAATTTTGTTAAATTTCTCAAAGATTCACTTTTTTGCTTTGTTATATCTATTGTTTTTTTTCCTTTTCAGTTTCATTTACTTCAGCTCTGATCTTTATCATTTCATTACTTCTGCTTGTTTTGGTAATAGTTTGCTGTTCTTTTTCTAGTTCCTCCATCTTTGTAGTTAGGTCATTGATTTTAGCTCTTTCTTCTTTTTTAATGCAAGCCTTGAGGGCTTTAAATTTCCATCTCAGCAGTACCATCACTGTGTCCCACAGGTTCTGATATGCTTGTTCTCATTTTCATTGTCTCCAAATATTTATTGATTTCTCTTGAAATTACTTCTTTGACCCAATGCTTATTTAAGAGTGTGTTGTTTAATCTCCATATATTTGTGAATTTTCCTTTTTTTGACCTGTTTTTGAATCCAGATTCATTCCACTATGATCAGAGAAGGTGATTTGTGTAAGTTCAATCTTTAGGAATTTATTGAGATCTGTTTTATGGCACAACATATGGTCTATCCTGGAGAAAGATACATTCTTGAGAAGAATGCTGTTTTTGAGTGCAATGTTCTTTATATATCTTTTAGGTATTTTCTTTTATGATATTATTCAAGATATCTGTTTCTTTTTTTTTTTTTAATTCTCTCTTCCAATGTTCTATCCAATGATGAGAGTTGGGTTTGAAATCTCAAACTATTATTGTAGAGACATCTATTTCTCCCTCCAGTTTTGCCAATTTTTGCCTCATGTAATTTGTGGCATCTTGATTAGGTACATATACATATATGACTTTTATTTCTTCCTGTTGAATTGTCCCTTTTATTAATATATAATGTCCTTCTTTATCTAGACTAACAGCTTTTTTCAAAAGTCTATTTCATCTGATATAAGTATAACTACTCCAGCTTTTTATGTGGTTACTTCATTTGTGGAGTATCTTTCCAGCTTTTTACTTTCAATCTATCTGTATCCTTGAGTCTAATGTCAGTATCTTGTAGACAGCATATAGGTGGCTCATATTTTCTTATCCATTCCACCAGTTTTTTGATTGGGGAGTTTATTCCATTAACATTCAATGTTATTGCTGTAAGTGCCATCCTTAGGTCACCAATTTTTACCTTTGAGTTTTATCTATCATATTTTACTTTCCCTGTTTTTTTTTTACACTTTTAGTTACTTTTATTGATATATTCTTCATTTATAGACTCTTTTGCAAGCCTATGTCTCCTGTCTTTTCTTTTCAGTCTGTAGGACTCCCCTTAGTATTTCCTGCAAAGCAAGTTCTTTTGTTCCAATCTCTCTCAGTTTCTGTTTATCTGTGAATATTCTAAACTTGCTCTTAGTTTTGAAACACAGTCTTGCCAGATATATGATTCTTTTCTGGCAGTTTTTCTCCTTCAGTATCTTAAACATATCATACCACTCCTTTCTTGCTTCCATGGTTTCTGATGAGGAATCAGCATTTTATCTTTTGGGGCATGCCTTGTATGTGATGAATCACTTTTCTTTTGCTGCTCTCACAATTCCTTCTTTACTTTTGGCATTTGTCATTCTGTTTAGTACATATCTTGGAATAGGTCTATTTGGATTTATTCAGATTGGAGTATGTTGTGCTTCTTGGATATGGATATCTATGTCCTTAAATAAGTTTGGGAAATTTTCTATAATTGTTTCTTCGAATATTCCTTCTACTACTTTCCCCTACTTTTCTCTTTCTGGGACACCCATGATACATAAGTTTGTACTTCTCTTATCATCATTTAGTTCCCTGAGATCCTGTTCAATTTTTTGAACATTCTCTTTCAGAGGCCCTGTCTCTTTCAGAGGCCCTGTCTCTTTCAGAGGCCCTGTCTTCAAGGTCACTGATCCTTTCTTTTTCCTCTTCAAATCTGCTGTTATATACCTACAGTGTATTTTTAATTTCATTTTTTGTATCTTTCATTCCCATAAAATCTGCTATTTTTCTATGTATTCTTTCAAAATTTTCTTTGTGCTCACCCAGTGTCATCTTAATGTCCTCAATCTCTTTAGCCATCTCATTAATTTTATTAAGGAGATTTGTTTGAACATCTATGATTAGTTGTCTCAACTCATTTATGTCTTGTAAAGGCTTAGCTTTTTCCATATTTTCCTCTTTATTTGTATGAATTGTAATGTTTTGTTGGTGTCTCAGCTTCTGATTTACTAGATGTAGTTTTCTGGGCTTAGTTTCTCTTTTTAGTCTAGGGCTTTATGTTTGATTGGCTTCATGCTACAGCCCCTGTTTGATACTTGGATCAACTTATCTTGGAACATTATAGTGGCTTGTGTTTAGCCAATATTAGTGTTTTCATGCTGTTTCTCTCTGGCTGGTTGCAGAATAGGAGGTGAGGATGCAGTTTGTACTCTAAGCCAAGGAGGCTGATGTTGCCTACATTGTTCCAGGAACCAATGAGGCTTCTTTCACCTTTCTCTCCTGCAAAAAGTAGGGATGGAGATGCACCTCTGTGAAGTAATCCAACCCTTTCAGACCAAGACTATAGTGTCCCAGAAAGAGTGATGAAACTTCATGCCCCTTACCCCCCTTCCTGCTGTGGGCATGGAACTGCAGGTGTGGGCAGAAAACTAAATCATGCTGGTCAAAACTTACCGCAGTTGATCAGATTGACTGATGAAACACTGCCCCTCCTCCCCTGCCAGGGATAGGGATAGAGCCACAGGTGTGCACAACAATCTTGTCCATGCAGGCCAAAAGCATCTCCCATTGTCCAAAGAGGCTGAGGGAGCACTGCTCCTCCTCCCTTCAGTCAGGGGCAAATATGGAGCCACAGGTGTGCTGAACAATCTAGTCTCTGTGGGCCAACTGTGGTTGTAGTTGCCCAGAGTGGCAGTCGAGGGACAACTCCCATTTCTTCTCCCTGTTAGTGGCAAAGATTGAGCCACTGGTTTGCCCACTAATCTATTCTGTGCAGGACAAAAATGACTGCAGTTGCTAGGAGAGGCTGAGAGAGTACTATCATTCTTCTTCACTGTAAGGCAGGGATAGAGCCACAGATGTTTCCAGCAGTCTGTTCTGTGCAGGCTAAATGTGCTTGCAGTTGCCTGGAGAGGCTGAGACAACACTGCCTTTCCTGCTATGTGACGTGTGGAGATGGAACCGGAGATTTGTCCAATTGTCTAGTGCATGATGGCCCCAAAGAGGCTTCAGATGCACAGAGAGCCTGCAAGAGGGAGCACTGTCCCTTCTGCCCTTTCAGGGGCAGGGATGGAACTACAATAGTGCCCAAAAATTTAGTCCTTGTGGAACTAAGGTGCCTGCAGTTTCCCAGAGAGGCTTAGGAAACACCACCCACCTCCTATCCTATCAGGGAAGGGGTATGGAGACACAAGTGCCCAACAATTTAGTCTGTGTGGGCTGAAAGCAACTACAGTTGCCTGGAGAGGTTGGTTTAGTTCCTGCCAGCTTCTTCCCTTCCAGAGATGGGGCTGGAGGCTAGTGTAAGGCTACAACCCTCTTGGGTGGAAAGAAGGCTGTCCCTACCATCACTATTTTCAATTAGCCCTGCTTCCCCTCATGCCAGGAATGGTGTTAAAATGGAGACTATGGGCCTCTTTCTCACTTGGAGAGGTTCAAAGTTTAGCTTTCCCTTTCTTTTCTTTTTACCATCTCATTAAAATGCATGATATTAAAGAACAATTTTATAGATGAGGAAAAAAAAAAACAAAAATGTTTAAGTGATTACGCTGAAGTCAATGATGTTGCTGTTATCAGAATCTAGTGTATCAATATCCAAATTGTAAAATATTAGAAAGAATTAAGTTCCTTACTGCTCCTTTGAACAATGCTCCTGGGGCCCTATGGTTATTTATTTATTCATTTAAAAGAAACTTTGGATTACATAAATGTTACATAAAAAATATAAGGGATTCCCATATGCCCCCTCCCTCCCTCTCCCACAATTTCCCACACTAACAGCATCTTTCATTAGTGTGGTACATTTGTTACAATTGATGAACACATAGTGAAGCATTGCCACTAACCATGGACTATAGTTTACATTATAGTATACACTCTATCCTGTGCAATTTTGTAACTCATGACAAAATATATAATGGCCTGTATCTGTCATTGGAACATGATGCAGGACAATTCCAATGTCCCCCAAATGTCCCTATTTTACACCTATTTTTCCCTCTTCCTCCCTTCAGACCCTCTGGTGGCCAGTTCCTCCACATCAATGGTAAAAGTTTTTCTATTGCTAGAATAACAATAAGTCTATAGTAGAATAATAGTAAGTTTATTTTAGTCCATTGTTCATTCCCCAATCTTGAGGATTTTTGGATAGTGATGCCCACTCTGCCTCTAATTGAGAGGAGGTTTAGATCCCATGGGCAGATGGATGGGACTATCTTGATTGCATTTTCAGACTCTCTCTGTTCCTCGGGATAGATTTTGTCCATCATCACTTTGTTAGTTGTGCTGAGTGAGTCCAGTGAACTGGAGAGTAGGTGTTGCAACTCTGTTGAGATTCAGGGCCCAACAGAACATGGATGGATCAAAGATTTAAGTCTCCTGTACATATACCTATCAAGTATAGTACTAACTATAAGTTCAAATAGAAGGGAAGAAGAGCCATGTGTAGGGAAACCACAACTAAGTCCAACTCTGTCACACTGGGGAGCACAAATCCCAAGGAAAGGCCCACTGGCAGGGCACCAAACTCCTGAGCTTTCAGCCCTGCCTATAGTGTCTGGATATCTCTAGAGCCCTCAAGAGCCCTTCTATTTGAGCCAATATTTACTGTGGCAGTCAATGAGATCCTGCTGAGATGAGCAAAGTGTAACCTCTGGAATGACCTCCTGACTCACGTTGAAGTCTCTTAGCCATAAAAACTCATTTGTATTTACCATTTCCCCCTTTTGGTCAAGGTCTTTTTCCAGGTGCATTGCAAGTTGGCACTTGGTAACAATCCCTTGGTGCCAGGGAAGCTCATCCCCAGAAGTCATGTTCCATGCTGGGGGTGGGGGTGGGGTGGGGAGGGAAAGGTAATAGTTTAGCTTTTCTTAGGATTGGACTTTAAGCAGTTGAATTTACGAATCAGTAGCTGAAGTCAGTGCCCTACCATCTGACTAAAGATTTTTTTTATATCACTTAAGGACCAACAATCAAAATATGAATTGCAAATAAGATAATATGCACTCATCTCAGATGAAAGACAATTCAGTGCCTATATTTGGACTTCTCTATTAGTGTCAGTCTGGACCAGGGAATGACCAGAAAGTGTCAGGCTTGGGAATTTAGCTAAGCAACAGAGATCTACAAAAGGTAAAATAACATTAAAATGAAGACAGACCTAATGGAATCAGCTACTATGAAGGCAAAAATTCAAGCTGAAGGAAACTAGAGAAAGCAAGTCAAGATAGATGGTCTAGAGTCCAAGAGAAGACACTAATCATTGTAATAGTTAATATTTCTTGCATGCCTTCAGTGTTCCAAACACATTAGCCTCATGAATGTCATATTATTATCCCCATTGAATTAATGAGGAAACTGAAGCATAGAGGGATTAGATACCTTATACAGAGTGATATAACTAATAAGGATAGCTATAGAATCTGAACCTCATCTTTCTGCCTTTAAAGCCACTTTATTACCTCTTATAATAAACAGGATTTATAAATTTTTATCACATCAGAGAAATTATTTGTTCACTGTCCCATTTTTATATAACCTTCTAGGTTTAGATGGTTCTAGGCCTACATCTGGGTGTTGATCCTGACTCAGATGAAGCAGGAGTAGAAATTTTGGGATAACCTCATATTGAAGTTTTGTTTGCTTTTATTAAGAATGTACAGATACATTCCTGTCAGCAGACAGCTTCAATGTTTAGCACTATTAATGTAAATATCTTCGCTTTCCATTTATGTTTTGTTCCATAGAACAGGGGCTGAATGAATTGTTTAAATCCAATGAGCTGCTCTTTTTCAGTGTCTTAAAAAAAGATATATAATTTTTTTTTGGGAAACTGATGCCCAGAGTGTCAATAAAATCATGTGACCTCAAAAGACCCAGTCTAGCCCTTGTATCCCAGACTTATGGCATGTTAATTGTTAATGGGAGATGAATATCTTCTATTCTCCATGATTTAAGATTCTTATGATTTAAGAATATCAGAACTAGACAGGATCTATTTAGATTTCCCAGTTGAACCATTTCATTTCACAGAGGAGGAAACTACAGCTTCAAGAAATGAAAGTGATTTGTGTGGGGCCACACCTATTGTTGAATTTCTTTTTGCGTATAGTAACTGTCTATATGGATTAAAATTGCATCAAAGATGTTTTAACTGTAGCCCAGGAAATATGAGATATTCCCTCTTTGCTTTTCCTAAGGGGGGGATGGGCTTAGAGCAATGCAGGTTGTGTGTATGTGTGTGCTTGTGTCTGTGCGTGCTCACATGTATAGGCTGGAGACTGCAAAATTATAACCTCTACTGGATTTGATAAAGAAATGCAATGGACCTGAGCATTTGACTTATATTCAAAATGACTTTCTGCCAATAAATACTCTCTAAGATTTTGGCTAGTGGCAAACGCAAGAAAGGATCATTCTTTTTCCAGAGCTCCCAACAATGTGTACCAGTCATGGTTACTGACCTACACTCCAGGGGTGAAGAGGTTGGAATTCTTTCACATGGGTTCATCCTCGGTTTGCTTAGAACAAAACACGTTTCCAAATACCTTTCACATCTGGCTCCCACACTGCGAGACTTGGCAGTCTGACTGCTTTAAAAATTTTGTGGCAATGTTAGAGATAATCTGCCAGGGCATGCTGAAATGGTACATAGTTTGGAATACACCACATATGGGTAAGTATATAAGTCTTTAAATGATGTTTTTCTTGTCCTTAATCTGGCAAAGAAGTGTGTATATTTTAAACATGCAGTCAGAAATTGTAACATAGTTCATGTTTACCATTTTTATTCATCGTTTTAATTATATATTTTCTTGGAAAGTACAACTTAAAATGAGTATTATTTAAAGAAATAGCCAATTCTGGAAAATCTTGTATAAGAGATCTGTAACTGGAATATATTTTCAGTATTTTATATAGTTGCAATTATATTTTCAGTGGTAATAAAAGCCTGGAACACTGTGTTGAGCAGAATACTGAAGTTTCAATAGGTCTCTTGGTGGGAAAGATTACCTGGATCGATTAGTGATGTCTAATGTCAGAGAAGTAAGAGCAGTGCAAAAATGCCATATATTTAATGTGTTTGAGAAATGTACATTTTTTTTTCAGTAGGTAATCTATTAACATGCTTAAAATGAAAACAGTATAGTGAAATTCTTTCCCCTTCTGTCGTTTTCCACTTATCTCCAAGTTGCACTCCTTAGAGGAAACTATTTTTGCAAGTTTCTTTCAGAGATGTTATATTCATTTATAGGCATTTCCATATAAATATCTATTATTACATAAATTGTAGCATAACAATTGTTCTTCATTCTTTTTAACAGATGCATACCATTCCATTATATAGATATCATTTAACACTAACCTATGGATGAGTACTTAGATTCTTTTCAATTTTTGTTATAAATAACGGTGTAATAAATATCCTTGTAATATTTTTGAATATATTTGCAATAAGGTCTGCAGAATAAACGGTTAGAGCAAAGGATATAGACATTATTGCCAAATCTCCCTCTATAGGGAGTGTCCATTTCTGTACATTCTCACCAATGTAACATATTATCAAACTTAAAAAAAAATTCTTTACTGGTGTAATGGTTGAGAAATGATACCTCATTGCAGTATTGAATTGTGATTGTCCAATAACGAGTGAAATTGACCATTTTTTCATGTGTTTAAGTGACATTTTTTCCTTTTCTATGAACTCTGTTCATGTTTTCTCTTCAAATTTCTGTTGGTTTGTTTATCATTTTCTTATTGATATTCAAGAGATCTTTATATTTTAAGGTATTTAGCCCTTTGTCATATGTGTTGTATGTATCCTTTTTCCCAATCTTTAATCATATTATTATCTTACTTTTTACTGGCATTTTTTCCATGAAGAATTTTTAAAAATTTAGGTGATTATATTTATTAGTCTTTTGATTGATAGCTTCTCAGTTTTACATTAAGATTAGAAAAGCCTTTACTTACTGTTTTCATGATTTTACATTTTATGTTTAAATTTTTGATTCACTGGGAATTTATTTTGGTGTAAAATGTAATTAGGTATCCAACTTTATTTATTGTTATTTTTCCAGGTGGCTATGTGTTTAGACCCAATTATGGCATACATACTATTTTGGGATATATTATTTTAACTAAATACTTAAATAATATTTTCTCATTTTCTACATAGATTTTAATAATCACATTTTATTTTATCATTAAACCAATAGTGATATCATTCTGGAAAACTATTAGTAGTTTCCATTTTTTTCACTTATATATTATACTATAACCTTCTTCATATATGCCTTCTTTCTTCCTGTTTCTGCTGAATTATTTCTTTTTTTTTAATATATTTTTTATTTAGTTTTAAAGATACTTAGATTACATAAAATGCTACCTAAAAAAATATAATGGATTCCCATATGCCCCACTCCCCACATCTCCCACTTTCCCCCATATTAACAACTTCTTTCATTAGTGTGGTATATTCATTGCAATTCAACACAATTTGGAGCATTGCCACTAAGCATGGATTATACTTCACATTGTAGTTTACACTCTCTCCCACTCAATTCTGTAGGTTATAGCAGGATATGTAATGGACTGTATTTGTCATTGCAATGTCATTTTGGGCAATTCCAAGTCCCGAAAATGCCCTATATTACACCTCTTTCTCCCTCACTGCCTTCAACACCTCCAGTGGCCATTACATCCATGATATAATTTTTTTCCATTGCTAGAATCACAATAAGTTTATAGTAGAGTACCAGTAAATCCATTCTAGTCCATATTTTATTCACCAATCCTGAGGATTCTGGGATGGTGATGCCCACTCCACTTCTAATTGAGAGGGGGCTTCAATCCCATATGGGTGATGGATGCGACTCCCTTACTTTCAGTTGTAGACTCTCAGGTCCTTGATGTGGTGATTGTCCATCCTCATCTTCTTGTTTGTTGTCCGGGGTGAATCCAATGAACTGGAGAGTAGGTGGTGCCACTCTGCTGAGGCTTAGGGCCCGGCTGGCACATGGACAGCCCAGAGATTAAAGTCTCTTGGACGTACACCTACACACACAAGCACCAACTATAGGTTCAAATAAAAGGGACAGAAGAGGCATTTGTAGAGAAGTCACATCTGAGTCCAACTCTGTCACACTCGGGAGCACAAACTCCAAAGTAGGGCCCACTAGCCAGGCACCAAACTCCAGCGCTATCCACCATGACCATAGGACCTAGGTGTTTCCTGAGCTCTCAGGAGCCTTACTATTTGGGGTAGTATCTACTTTGGCAGTCTATGATATCCCGCTGAGATGTTTATAAGTATTACCTCTCTGATGACCTCCCGTCTCACTTTGAAGTCTCTTAGCCTATAAACTCATTTGTCTTTACCTTTTCCTTCTTTTATTCAAGGTTTATTTCCAGTTGCATAACCAACTGGTGCTTGGTAGTAATCCCTTGGTTCCAGGGAGGCTCATCCCCAGGAGTCATGTCCCATGCTGGGGGATAGGTAATGCACTTATATGCTGAGTTTGGATAATAGAGAGGCCACATTTGAGCAAGAAGGAGGCTCCCAGTAGGTAACATTTAGGCACCCTACAACACTAAGCTAAGTTGCAATTTCAAGGGCAAAGGCTCAAAGGCATAGTTGTCAATATCAAGGGCCCATCAATGGACCATCCTTCTTCATTAGCCATTGCACTTGTACTTGGGAAATTGTTGCTCTTCCATTAGAGAATGTGGCTGAACTCCCCAGGATGGGAATTCAATATTCTTTTGGTTGTGTAAATCTCTACCCACTGTGGCAATGCCCCATGAACATTTAAATACATTTATATACCTTATGTGTAAGTCCAGGTGAACTTCCTCCCATATATCTCTAATCAATGACACCTCACAACAATGATCCTCCCATGCTACAGTTGTAACCCCTCTGTGATGCAAAACCTCTTCAAAAATGAAGCCAAGAATATCACTAAATACAATTAATAGGAAAATGAAATAATGATAGGTTTAAGCATAAGAAATAAAATATATATTAATTTAGAAAAACTAAAACTAAAATAAAGCAAAAAAGTAATTGGGATATTAAAAAATAATGAAAAATATTTTAAAAAATTAAAAAATTAAAAATTAATTTTTTGATGTTTTGCCTTTCATCACTGTAATATTTATTGTCCTGTATGTACAGTAGCATTTTCTTCCATTTCTTTCCCAGTGTCTCACTTTTTTTCATTTTGTCTTCAGAGAAGTTTTAGGTCACAGTGAAGTCATATACAGAATATAGGGGACTCTCATATACCCAACACCTTCCCCCTTTCCCCCTTTCCTGTATTAATAACTTTTTTACATGTGGATGGTACATTTGTTACAATTGATGTACAAATATTTAAACATAGCTACTAACCATGGTCAATAGTTTACATTATGTTTCACATTTTAGACATTACACATTTATACATTTTTGATGAATTTTAACATGGCCTGTATCCATCATTTCAAGATCGTGCAGAACACTTCCACTGCCCCGTAAAACCCCCCTCTTCCATCTTTTCTTTTCCTCCCTCTGCCTCCCCTCGGGGACCTTGGCGACTTCCAGGTTTAACTCCTGCAACAATGCTTAAAGCTTGACACATTATTCTGTCCTCCCATAATAGGAACTGTCCATGTTCTCAAGGGACACCCTCCCCTCTGTTTGAGAACATTTCGGGCCTCCCCAAGGTGGGAGTCAAAATCCTTCCCACTCATTATGTGGGTTTCCACCCACTGGTACAACAAACTATGACAAAATGATCACTCACACATTCTTTAGAAGACTGCTCCAAGTGTGCCCTGTCCCAAATGCACCCCTTTTCCAACACCCTTAACCAGTAACCCTTCCTTGTGATAGTGCCAAAAGAGCTTTCTCAACCTTGTAGTTTCACTCACGTACCCATCAATCCCAGTTTTCACCTTCTCCATTCCTCAACCCTCCCCCCAATTCCATGGACAGTCCAAAACATCCTCCCCAACCCACCCCCCTGTCAAGCTTGCACCACCCAACCCAATAGTATCACTACACCCCTGTCTTGTCCCTTCGCTGTACTACTACTCACTTCTACCTTATCATAAATTTTGCCCATATGGACATTGGCTCACAAACAACTTCTCCCTTTCATTTTCCTGTAAACCTATCTTCCAGACTCTAGCTATCTAAGTCTTCATAGTTTGCTTAATTCACATCAAAACGGTGATGTAATATTTGTCCTTCAAAGCCTTGCTTGTGTCATTCAACATAAGGTCTTCAAGGTTCAACCATGTTATCCCGTGTGTTAGTACTGTATTCCTTCTTAAAGCTGAGTAATATTCCATTGTATGTATATACCACATTTTGTTTATCTGTTCCTCTGTTGATGGGCATTTGGGTTGATTCCAACTTTTGGCAATAGTGAATAATGACGCTATGAACATTGGTGTGCATATATCTGTTTGTTTCCTTGCTTTCAGTTCTTCTGAGTATATATCCAGCAGTGGAATTGCTGGATCATACGGTAGGTCAATTGTAGGTTTTTTGAGGAACTGCCAAACTGTCCTCCATAATGCCTGGACCATTCTACATTCCTACCAGCAGTGGATGAGGGTTCCCATTCCTCCACATCCTCTCCAATACTTGCAGTCCTCTGCTTTTTTAATAGCCACCAGTCTAATGGGTGTAAGATGGTATTTCACTGTAGTTTTGATTTGTGTTTCCCTAATAACTAGTGATGTTGAGTATCTTTTCATGTGCTTTTTAGCCATTTCTATTTTTTCTTTGGAAAAATGTCTGTTCAAATCATTTGCCCATTTTTTAATTGGGTTTTTAGTCTTTTTTTTTTTTTTTTTGAGATATAGGATTTCTTTGTATATGGTGGATATTAAGCTTCTATCAGATATATGGTTGCCAAATATTTTCTCCCATTGGGTAAGCTGTCTTTTCACTTCCTTGACAAACTCCTTTGAGATGCAAAAGGTTTTAATTTTGAGTAGTTCCCATTTATCTATGTTTTCTTTCACTGCTCGTGCTTTGGGTGTGAAGTCCATGAAGCCATTTCCTATTCTAAGTTCGTGTAGATGATTCCCTTCATAATCTTCCAAGGTCTTGGCTCTTATATTTAGATCTTTGATCCATCTTGAATTGAAATGGTGTTCCTTTTTCATTCTTTTGGATATGGATGTCCAGCTCTCCAAGTACCATTTGTTGTAGAGGCCATTCTCTCCTATTTGAGTAGGCTTGGTGGCCTTGTCAAATATCAGATGACTGTATATGCAGGATCTATATCAATTTGGTTCCATTGGTCGGTATGTCTATCCTTGTGCCAATACCATGCAGTTTTGACCACTGTAGCTTTGTAGTATGCTTTAAAGTCAGGTAGTGTGATTCCTCCAATTTCATTTTTCTTTTTCAATATGTCTTTGGCTATTCGGGGCCCCTTGCCCTTCAAAATAAATTTCATAGTTACTTTTTCCAATTCAGGAAAAATGCTGTGTTTATTTTTATTGGAATTGCATTAAATCTGTAGATCAGTTTGAGTAGAATAGACATCTTAATTATGTTTAGTCTCCCTCTCTATGAACAGGGAATATTCTTCCATTTATCTAATTATTCTTTTATTTCCTTTAACAGTGTTGTGTAGTTCTCTGTGTATAAGTCTTTTACATCCTTAGTTAAGTTTATTCCTAGGTATTAGATTTTATTAATCACTGTTGTAATTGCTATTTTTTTCTTGATCTCCCCCTCAGATTACCCATTATTGGTCTACAGAAATGCTACTGATTTTTGCACATTAAACTTATAACCTGTGACTTTACTGAACTTATTTATAAATTCTAGAATATTTGTTGTAGATTTCTCAAGGCTTTCAATGTATAGGATCATGTCATCTGCAAATAGTGAAGTTTTTACTTCTTCCTTTCCAATTTAGATGACTTTTGTATCTTTTTATTGCCTCAGTGCACGAGTAAGAACTTCTAATGCATTGTTAAATAGGAGTGGTGATAGTGGGCATCCTTGCCTTGTTCCTGATCTTAGAAGATAAGCTTTTAGGATTTCATCATTGTATATGATGTTAGTTGTGGATTTTTCATATATACCTTTTATTGTGTTCAGGAAGTTTCCTTCTATTCCTGTCATGAAAGGGTGCTGTATTTTGTCGAATACTTTTTTTTTTTGTCATCTTTGAGATAATATTTTTTATTTATTTTTTATTTTTTTTTTAAATTTATTTATTTTTTATTGTGGGTAAAAATAAAAATTTTCACAATACATACCAACATTTGCAAAATGATATATAAATATATATGTATATATGTGCATTTGCTTACAAAAACGTTATTTGTATATATATATACAAAGAGGTGCTTAGATTACCCAAAATATTTCTGTGTCTATAGAGATGATCCTGTGATTTTTTCTTTCAATATGTTTATGTCATGTATTACATCATTTGGTTTTCTTATCTTGAAACATCCTTGCATACCTGTGATGAAACCTAGTTGGTCATGTGTATAATTCGTTTGATGTGTTGTTGCTTAGGATTATCAAGTTTTTTTTTTTTTTTTTTTTGAGGATTTTAGCGTATAGGTTCATTAGAGAGATTGGTTTGTAATTTTCCTTTCTTGTGGCATCTTGGTTTGGGTTTGGTATTAGGGTAGTGTTGATATCATAGAATGAGTTAGGCAATGTACCTTCTGCTTCTTTTTTTTTTTGGAAGAGTTTAAGAATGATTGGTATTAGTTCTTTCTGGAATGTTTGGTAGAATTCACCTGCAAAGCCGTCTGATCCTGAGCTCTTCTTAGTTGGGAGGTTTTTCATGACTAATTCTCACTTTACTTGTGATTGGTCTGTTGAGTTCATCAATTTCTTCTTTCATCAATGTAGACTGCTTGTGTGTTTCTAGGAATTTGTCCATTTCCTCTAAATTATCCTTCTTGTTGGCATATAATTTTCAAAGTATCCTCTTATGATACTCTTTATTTCTGTGGGGTCATTGGTGATATCCCCTTCCTTATTCCTTATTTTGTATATTTGCATCTTCTTTCTTTTTTTCATTGTTAGTCTAGCTAATGGTTTGTCAATTTTCTTTCTTTTTTTTTATTAATTAGCCCATGAATATTTAATATAGAAAAACAGAAAATGAAGATCAACAAAAATAGCAACATCAAAACAAACCTAGAAATATAGGATATATTATTATTGTATGACATTCTAGATTTGTTCTACCTATGATCCAACATGTCAATTTTCTTGATCTTGAAGAACCAACTTTTGGTTTTGTTTATTTTTTGTAGTGCTTTCTTATTTTTTTTTTTTAGAAGAAAGGTTTTCTATTTCATTTAGTTCTTCACTAATCTTTGTTTTTCCTTCTTTCTACTAATTTTGGGGTTAGTTTGTTGTTCTTTTTCTAATTACTTGAGGTATACAGTGAGGTCTTCAATTTTTAGCTCTTTTTCTTTTTTGATATATGCATTTATGGCTATGAATTTCCCTCCCAGTACAGCTTTTGGTGCATCCCATAAGTTTTGATATGTTGTGCTGTCATTTTCATTTGTTTCAAGGCAGTTTCTGATTTCTTTTGAAATTTCTCCCTTGTCCTACTGTTTGTCAAGAGTGTGTTGTTTAACTTTCATCTCATTGTGCCTAATCTGCTTCTTTGCCACTTACTAATTTCCAGCTTCATTCTATTGTGGTCAGAGCAATTACTTTGTATAATTTTAATCATTCTGAGTTCACTGAGAATTTTTCTGTGGCCTAGGATGTGGTGTATCACAGAGTATGATCCATGTGCACTTGAGAAGAATGTATATGTCCCTTTCTTTGGATGTAGTGTTCTGTATATGTCTATTAGATCCAGATCTTCTAAGATATTATTCAAAGTCTTTCTTTCTTTATTGATTCTCCATTGAGATGTTCTGTCTAATGGTGATAATGGTGTATTTAAATCCCCCACTATTATTGTAGGAGCATCTATTTCTCCACTTAGTGTTTCCAGTGTTTGCCTCATGTATTTTGAGGCTCCCTATCTAGATGCATAAATATTTATGGTTGTTCTTTCTTCTTGAAAGATTACTCCTTTTACTAATATATAGTGTCTGTCTTTATCTCTTACAATAGTTTTGCATTTGAAGTCTATTTTGTCTGATATTATTATAGCTGCTCCCACTCTTTTTTAGTTATTGTTTGCTTATAAGATTGTTTTCCAGCCATTCACTTTCTGCCTTCTTGGATCCCTGCGTCTAAGGTGGGTTTCTTGTAGACAGCATATAGATGTGTGATATTTTCTTATTCATTCTGTCAACCTGTATCTCTTGACTGGTGAGTTTAATCCACTAACATTCAATTTTATTACTTTCAAGGAATTATTTACTTTAGACATATTTTCTTTGGGTTTATATATGTCATATGTTGATTTTATTTCTCTTTTTATCTTTTTAGTTGTTCCTACACTGTCCTCCAATTTCTCTCTCTCTCTCCTGTTTTTTCTTTTCAACCTGCAGAACTCCTTTTAATATTTCTTGAAGGGCAGGTTTCTTATTGGCATACTGTCTTAATTTCTATTTATCTCTGAATATTTTGAACTCTCCATCATTTTTGAATGCCAGCTTTGCTGGCTAGAGAATTCTTGGCTGGAAATTTTTTTCTTTTAGTACCTTAACTATGTCATACAACTGCCTTCTTTCCTTCATGGTTTCAGGTTAGAAATCAGCATTTAATCTTATTGAGCTTCCCTTGTATGTTATGGTTCTCATTTCTCTTGCCACCTTCAGTATTTTCTCTTTGTCTTGAACATTGGAAGTTTGACAGGTATATGTCTTGGAGTAGGCCTTTTGGAATTTATACTGTTTGGGTGTGCTGTGCTTTGAGGACATGTACATTGATCTACCTCAACAGGGGTTGAGAAGTTTTCAGCCATTATTTTCTCCAACACTCCTGTCCCCTTTCCCTTTGGGATGCCTATAATGCATATGTTTGTGTGTTCTGTGTTGTCATTCAGATCCTTAAGGCCCAGCTGGATTTTTCCTATCTTTTAATCTATCTGCTCTACTATCTGTTTGATTTCAGATGTACTGTCTTCCACATCATTAATTCTTCCCTCTGCCTGTTCAAATCTGCTGTTATGTGCTTCCAGTGTATTTTTGATTTCTTGGATTGTGCCATTCATCACCATCACATCCACTATCTTTTTATATATGTTTACAATTTCTTCAGTATATTCTCCCAGTTTCTTTTTAATATCCTTAATCTCTTCCTTCACTTCATTAAGTTGGTCCGTGATATTTGTTTGGACAGCTTTGATTAGTTGTTCAATGCTCTGCATCTCTTTCTGGCTTTTAGTTTTTTCATTAGACTAGGCCATGTCTTCCTGTTTTTGTTGCTGTCTGGTCATCTTTTTATCTTGATGTGTTTATTCAGTTGATTAGCCTCTCTCTCTACTCTAGAGTTTTACTTAGTTGCTGTTTTTGGGTGTCTGTTAAGTTTTCTCTTTGAGACTTTGTTCCTCTTATTCTATTTCCTTGCTGTCATCTATGTTCCTTTGAAGGAAAAAGATTAGGGCTAAAGAAAGTGAAAGAGGTAAGATAGTAATATTAATAGTAAAAGTTAGAAGAGGAGCTGTATAAGACCTAAGAAAATGAATATTTAACTCATGTAAGCAGTGTAGAGTAATGGGAATAAAAAAATGGTATGCCAACAATGAAATTGTAAACCGATTAGAGAAAAATATGTAGAATGACTTAAAAGGCCATAATGCTGAGTAGAGAGGGATTGAGAAAAGAAAAGACAAAAAGAAAAAAGTTAATAAAAGAAAGAAAACCAAATAGACAATATAGAAAATAAAACTAGAAAAATTGAGGATTAAACAAAGAGAGTTGGGATATAAGAAGAACAACAGAAAATGGAAGATAGAGTGATGAAGGAAGGAATAGAGATAGCTTTGGTAGACAAAATCGGTATACACACCAAAGGGGAAATCAAGGAAGAGGAAACACAGCAAACAATAAATAAGCCAACAACATCTAACTTAAAAAAAAAGGAGAGGAGAAGAAAGAGGAAAGAAAAACAAGAAAACAAACAAACAAAAAAACCAAGCACACAAGCAAGCAGTCAAAGAAAAACTAAGGAAAAACAGACTTCCCTCTTAGGCCCCTGTGGGGCTTCCCAGGCTACTGGTGTTCGTCAGTCAATTACCCTGCAGCCTGACCTCTGCAGGTTTTGAAGTGGGTTTTAGTGAGTAAACTAAGTTAAGTTTTAAAAAAGAAGAAAGCTTTTTTTTTTTAAAGGAGGAATAAGAGACCCAAGAGAAGCTAATACAAAAATAATGCCTATGTGTTCCCTGTCCTTAAGTATCAGCTGGATGTTTGATATCATGGTGGGTCACTACTCTAAGAGGAGCTGGGGATTAAAATAGGGACCTCATAGATTCAAGGCGGAAACTACTCCTTTGAGATAAACTTACTTTTTAGGTCAGTTAGCTCTTCAAACAGCTATCCAGTCACTTTCCCTCAAGCAGGTTTGACTTTTTGCAGTTGCATTGATTCCTGCTGCTTAGGAGTCTGTCCCTGCTCCCTTTCTATTTTTATTGCTTTATTGCCCAGGGCAGCAAGATGCAATAACCTGTGTGAGTGTTCCCCCTCTCACCTCTCTTGGTCAAGTTGAGTTCCCTTTTGAAATTCAAATGGGACCCTGGTGAGTGAAGTCACCACAGAATAATGGCTCTAAACCGTCTTCCAGACCACCTCCTCTCCCCAGGGGACCCTAAATTCACTCTTGGGAGCTTATTAAAGGATTTCTACTGCCTGCCTCCCTTAGAAGAATTGAAATTTTTATAGTTTTCAACACAACACTAATCAATTGCTTGACTCCGCCCTCTCCTAGGGCAGTTTCGCTATTCCAGGGCAGTTAGGTAAATAAGGCTGCCTCAGCAGATTCACCTCTCCCCTCTTCCTGGTGCCACCTTGAGCCGGTTGATATGCTCCCCAAAGTTCAAAGGGGGTCCAGGCAACCAAACCCACAGAAAGGAAACTCCTCTCCATCCTTTGCCAGAACCCTCCCTCTGTTGGAGAACTCTCCCTCCCGCTGGGTGGCTGGCAATGGGAGTCGGGGCTCACAGAGACTTTTTGCCTTGAGGATGGGGCTTAGCTGTCCACAGTTTCCAGCCACAGGGACCAGAAAATCAGTTTTACCTAGAGCAATTTGTCTCTTAGTTCAGCTCCCTCCAGATTGATGCTCCAAACCCCCCTGCTCAGTGGGTTCCCCAAACAGCTCACTTAGGCAGGGTCTTGCCCCCACTCAGCAGTTTTTTGTGAGAGAGATGGTGAGTACCCTGTCAAACCAATGCCATCTTGCTGCTTCTCTGAATTATTTCTCTTGGATGAATTTTTCATTGGAATAGTTGGATTTTGCCAAGTACTGTTATATTACTTTCCAAAAGTGTGGCAATTTTTATTCCCACCATTGGTGAATACAATCTTATCAGTTTTGAGTGGGTTTTGGGGGGCTATTATATTAAGGTGGAAACATGGATAGCCAAGCTTGCTTTGATCAGCGTTTATTTGATTATTAGGGAGTATGAACTCTGTTTTCTGTTTTTATTTAAACTTTGACATTTAGTAGAATGACAATGGGCTTTGGAGCCAAACTGATCTGGTTTTAAATTCCAGCTCTACCACTTCTTAGTTGTGCTACCTTGGTATCTCCACTGTAAAATGTATATAATACCTGCTGTGTAAGGTTGTTTTGACAATTATATATGCTATTTGCAGAAAACCCGACTTGGTGGCTGTGTTAATGAATAACATCTATTGTTATTATTTCCCCAGGTGTGAATTACCTATCATGTTCTTTGTCAAAAATTACATGATGGCAAAATACTGCAGAGGCAGGGTGAACACAGTAATAAGGGACAGAAAACTTACTAGCCGTAAGATCTTAGCCAAATCATTTAACTGCTCTTGAATGTAATTTCCATATAGAAACTGATGTAATTTCTTATTTTTCTTTGTTATTGTAAGGATTGAATAAGATTACAGATATTGCAGAACTTGAAAAACATTAGTGTAAAGCATTTTTATTATCACTATTATGAGAAAAAGTGGATGCTCAAAACGCTAAGCTAAGACATTCATGAAAAGTTGCCTTTCCTAAGCCACTTGCACAAATATTATTTGTGATGTCATAGTTTCCAAGAAGTGTCTTAAAAGTCAAACAGTTAAAAACGAAGATCAACTTTCCCTAAAATACTGTCAGTGTGGATTGTGATTTCCTTAGAGAACTTACTATGTCAACAGTGATTGCCATAGGAGGAAGAGGGCAAGTTTGTGCTTTAGACCTAGGAATCCCTAGAGAAAGGATATATGCAAGAAACAAATTAAGACAGTTATAGGAAGTAAAGGTTTGCATATATTTATGGAGAATAACTCATAATAGGTTAAGGTATACTAAAAAGATATCCTTAATCCCTGGACCTTTGGGAATAAAGATCACAGGAACTTTGGTGTCTCAGAACAATGGAATGGAGAGAAGACGACAAAGATTCATATCAGAGTAATATAGCCATAAAATAAATTGAATACTGTTAAATTGAGCCAAGACAGGGAAGCATGGAAGTCAAGAATGTCATCTCTCGAGGTAAGCAAACCTGAATTCTAATCATGCCTCTGTCATTTATCGGCTGAGTGACAGTGAGCGACAAGTTGCCTCAGTTTTCTGAAAAGGGGTGCTCATAGTAGTTTTACCTCAAAGGGTTGTTGAAATGATTAAATGACATGAAATAATGCTTGTAAAATGCTTACTTAATGCAGTTCCTAATGCACAGCAAGTACTCAAGGCAAGTAACTATTATTAATACAGTTATTATGGGCAGTATTAATACCTCAATTACTTAGCATAATTGAGAAATTTGCATGTGTGGGTGTGGATAAAAGTAACCAGGCAGTTACCTTTTTTATTGAGTAAAATTACTCTTTAAAAGTAACTTATAAATGCAGTCTCAGAACTTTAGCTGGTAGAACTGGATCAAACCAGTGATAAAAATATACCTTTTTACTCCAACTTCACAGAGGTAACTTCACACAGGTAGACAACATAAAGCTTCAGAAATTCAGGAGGAATGGAAGGTAGTTACAATAGGACAATTGGTTAGAAATATGCTAAACTTGGGGTGATTTACAAAAGTTATAAAGACATTGAGAAAAATTATGAGGGTGCTGTTAAAGTGATTAGCCTTAAGTAGGTAACAATAGAAAATGTAAATCAGAAGTTATTTCTGGTCAATTTTGCTAGCAAAATAAATCCAGATGCAAAACAAAATCAACTTATTTTCACAGATAAAAACTGCTTTTCTACAATTTTCTAGAAAATTGCTCTATTTACAGATATGAGAAAGTGTCAGACATTTTTAGGAAGGAACATCAAGTGGGTTATTAACCTATCCAGCCCTGTACTTTTCCTTCACATCAAACAATGAGTTCTGTACATGCCATGACCATAGTTTCTTCAAAATATTCTTTTACAATGAATTTTGAGTCACAGGTTTGAAGTTTGTGAGGACCATGTTACACCAAATCTCTCAACAGGTCTGCATAGCTGGAATTTCTTTCATACATCCTGGACATTGTTGCCAGATCTTTTCTTTTAAAAAAGGACCTAATCATGTTAACTTTTTGCTTTAAATTACCCCATTATCAGTGGATTAATTCTGAACTCTATAGTAGGGCAATAAAGGCCCTTTATAATATTGTTTCAACCTATATTTCCCAGCCTTATTGTTCTCCACTCCTATTTCCCCTTCTCTCTTGTAATTGCCACCCATCATATACACCTGATTCTAAAATTTAGTGCTCATCAAAATCATGTTGGAAGTTCATTAAAATCTGCAGATTCTGGGGCTACATCTCTTGAAGTCTTCCTGTGGCTACTAGAAATCTGAATTTTTAAGAAGCAAGTTACCCATATGATTCCAAAGTAGTTAATAGACAGATTTCAATTTGAGAAACAGTGGTGTTGCAACCCAGCACCTGAAGGGCACAAGTCGGGGCAGCTGCATGACCAAAGAATGCACCAGGCAAAGTGGTAATTATGAGATTTATTGGGACTTATGAATAGGAGAGACTCTTCAATGGTAGCCGATCAAAGAATGAAGATAGCACTCCTCAAAGAAGCAAGAAAAGGAGGCAATATATGGGGTTTCAGGACAAAGACATTTCATACGATATGAGAACGAAGTTTCTGCAAGAGTTACATGAGGTGCACAAATGGGGTGTTTGGTGATGTTATCACAGGAAAGGAATATATAACTTTGAGAGGATTAACATTTACAGTACCATATGTACATTATTTCCTCCAGGGAGGCCTGTTACTTTTTATCTAGTCATTGTCCAGGTCATGCCAGTGGCTACACACTTCATGCTGTGCTTCTTTTAAGGAGGGGTAGCCCTGGCCCTGTGCCCTGACAAGTGGCCTAAGCCCTGTCTCACCAAATTTTTTCACTCCTTCAAATGTCCATCTATGGTCTCACTAATGTGAACTAAATACAATGCATTAACTCATGGAGATAAACTCTAGAATATTGGTTACTAGGACATAGAATATGGATTTAGAAGGGGATGCTGATGCTAATGCATGTAGAATTTTTAACAAGGCCGGTTTTAAATGTGTGCTAATAGAGTTAATGGCAACACATTATAGTGAGTGTAACTAACACTGCTGATTTATAAATGTGATTGTGGCTGAAAGAAATAGTCTAGGAACATAAATGCCAATTGAAAGGAAGCTAGAGGATATTCTAGGGACTGTATAACATAGTGATTTTGGTGATAGATAAAGACTGTGGTTAATAGTGCAATTTCAAGGTGTTAAGAATAAGATGATACATGGGGAAAATACTATCATTGTAACTTATGCACTATAGATAACAGTAATAATGTAATATTTTTACAGCAATGGCAAAGAAGACACTATATTAATGCTGAGGGTCAACAATAATTGGGTATAAGGGGAAACGGAATTTTTCCTTTTGGAGTAATGAAAACGTTCTAAAATTGACTGAGGTGATGACAGCACAACTCTGTGATGAAACTGAGGGCCACTGAGTGTACACTTTGGATGGGTTGTATAAGGCATGAAACTCTACAACACAGTGAACCATGTGGTGTATGATGGACTGTGGTTAACAGTAGAAATATGAAAACATTCTCTCATGAGCTATAACAAATATACAATACTAATTCATGGTGTTAATAACAGGGTGATTTTTGGGAAAAATACACCAAATGTAAGATATGGACTATACTTAGAAGTAATATTTTGACAATGCTCTTTCATAGTTTGTAACAAATATATCACATAAATGCAAGGAGTTGGTGCTAGGATGATGTATGGGAATCCTGTATGATATGCAGGATTATTTTGTAAACTTATAACTTCTTTAATAAAAATAGAACAAGAAGAAAAATGAAACCAGGAAAAAAATGTCCGTCTCAGTTTGTACCTTCCCACATTTTGTGTGAATTCCTTTCTATCCTTTCTTTTGATGAATTGACCTTTGAAGAAACCTTCATTAACTGGCTCGAAGTTACTGCCTCTCTGAAACCTTTGCCCAAAAACAGTTAGCATTTGCCTGACACACTGCATGCAAATTCAATTCTGTTATTTTTATTCATTTCCTCTAGTAAACTTGGACTTTATTCTAAGGACTGAGACTTTTTAATTTTAATTTTTTATTTTTTTTTAAAGATACTTAGATTACATAAATGTTACATAAAAAATGTACGGAATTCCCATTTGCCCTACTCCCTACCCATCCCACACTTTCCCCCATTAACAACATCCTTCATTAATGTGGTACATTCATTGCAATTGGTGAACACATTTTGGAGCTTTGCCACTAAGCATGGATTATAGTTTACATTATATTTTAAACTCTCTCCCTAACAATTTTGTAAGTTATGACAAAATATATAATGGCCTGTATTTGTTATTGCAACATAATTCAGCACAATTCCAATGTCCTGAAAATGCCCCCATATTATTCTTATTTTCCCCCTCTCCCTCCACTCAGAACCACTGAGACTTTTTGATAATTTTTGTATCACACTCCAGAGATTGACACAGTGCCTAACACATCAAAATAGATGCCCAGGTGATGATGCTCACTATCAGATGAAATGGATAGAAATTGCGGCTTAGAAATTATTCTATTATATTTTGTCCTGAAGCACAGATAGAACAATTTTCCTTTAACAGTATGAAAAATTAGGAATTTTGGCCAAAAGTTCATAATATAAAGTTTAACTCTTTTATTTATACTTGATTAATTAAAATCTAGTTTTAATATTGTACTTATTGTTGATATGAAATTTTCTAAAATTTGAATAGTAAAAGTAAAACTCTGATACCCACAACCAATGAATTTATTCAGAAAAACAGAGTTTCAAACTGAATTTTATTACATGGCTTTAAATAGTGCTTGAAATATTACTATATCAAAACCCCCAAATTACAAATATTTTGCCGTAACAAGTGGCATTATTTTGACTCCAAGAACAGCAATAACCAATGAAAATAAATAGTAAAGTCTTGAAATCCATACTATTGTCAAAAATACACATTTAGAATACATTTTTAAATGGGAAATTGTTAGAAATCTAGGTGTAAGTGATATGAGAGTCTTCCAGATGGTCCTTCGTTTCAAACTAATAAAAAGCATTTCTGATTTTAAGACAAATTTAAGTGACAGTCATTCATTCAACAGATATTTACTAAGCTTTTATTTAGTGCTAGATTTGGCTCTAGGACTTAAGGACACATCAATGAACCAACAAAGTTTCTGTTAATAGAGGTTAATTTCTAGCAGGAGAAGAAAGCAAAATATGCATTTACATATCTGTATTATGCCCAGTGGTGATAAGGCTTATGCTGAAAGATAAAGCACAGTATGGGGGGGAGTGTGAATGCATCTTTAGTGAGGTGACATTTGAGCAGAGATCTAAAGTGAGGGAGCAAGCCATGTGGCTATCTGGAGAAAAAGGATTCCACATAGTAGGGATAGCATTTGTATAGGCCTTGTTCATAGCAACACATGCTTGGGGACTAGAAGCCATACAAAGCAGGCCAGTGTGACTGGAGTGGAGTCAGCTGGATGAAGGAGTTAAAAGATGAAGTCTCAAAATTAATGGTGGGGATAGTGTGTTTGGATGGATGATATCATGTAGGACCTTGCAAGTCCTTTTAAGAGAGGAAAATTTGCATATTATCTACATAATCTGTATCATTCTATATTCTTCATTTGTATTTGTTATCCCACGCAGTTCATTTCCTTGTTTAGAAGTCAAAGATCTTAATCAAATCAACAGTATAGTCAGTTTTAGATAATTTTAAAATAATAAAAATGATAATGTTAATCATCATCATCATTATCATCATCATCATCATCATCAGAGAAACAGCAGTGATAACAACAATAGCAACAATATGAATAAGAGCTACCACTTACTTGATGTCTACACTATGTACTCTATATAAACGTTATTTCACACAATTCTCACAAGTACTTTTGAGAAAGTACTGTCATTCTTCCCACTTCACATTTGAAAAAGCATGAACATGGACCACTTGATCCCCAGAAAATATTTTAATTATGCTTCTATATATCTAACACAAGACTGCATTTGTCTTGTTTTGATATGAAGTGACCACATAACTAATTTTTTTTGGCTTAATTGCTTTTGGGTTGTTTATAATAACAGTGATTTAATAAAAATATTGGATATTAATTGAATATACTATAGTGCAGTCATCATACTAAATATTTTACATGCATTATTTCATTTAACTTTTATAATAACTCAGATGTAGCAACTTGAACTCACAAATGTGAAATACTTTACCCCAGATCACACAGACAGTAAGTAAATGGCAGAGTAGAGACCAAACCTACGTCCATCTGACTCTAGGGTGTGTGCTTTTAACCACTGTGTTATATTAGTAAATGTGGGTGAAAAGAGATTGATCCATTCAAAAACTTTTAAAGTATTTTTGGTGTAATGTGTTCCAAAAACCTCTTACCTTATTTTACTTTTAATCTGTGAACATAGAAGCATCAGTTGTTGTATCCTTAATTTCATTTGGAGTGGTAATATAACCTGAGTTCCAATAAACTTGTAGCACAACCATATTGTTCTTCCTAGGACAGTCTCTGTGACAATAAGCTACATTATTACCTTGATCTGCCCACATGATCCATATGTTCTTATCTAATCATTTGAACTGTCTGGTCCTTGAAACCAGTGATGACCGTGACATGCCTATCACTATGCATATGTAACATGTGGAAAATACATTTGTTATTTCAGTCTGTCCAAAACAAGTTACAAAAAAACAGTAACAAGGACAAAAATGCCAGGATAGAGTGCTGAAAGAGAAAGGAGAAGACAGAGGGAGAAGAAGGGGGAGAAGGGAGCGGAGCAGAGAGTGAATGAGAGAGATAGAAAAGAGAACTTTTCTAGTGACAATATGGCAATATTTTACCAGCAGCAGTGTGTTAATGCCTACCAGTGTACTGAAGATTCATAAAGATTCTGCTTTCACTCCTGTCTTCCAGCAGAAAACAGTTAACAGGGTGGATGAAATTCAATTTTCTTTCCTTCTCATCCAATTCCTTATCCTAAGAACTTCTCCTAAGTATTTTGGCCTTTTCATATTCACAAAATAAAAAAGAGAAATTGTTATGAAAAGTTTATTATTTGAAACAAAATAGACTTTAAGCTCCTGTAGAATGGTGAAACAAGTTTTACTTATTTTGGTATTCCCTGCACCTGGCCCAAGGCCTGGTACATGGCAGACCTTCAAAAAAAATGTTTGTTGAAGGACTGAATGCTTCAATAAAGATCAGGCTATAAGAGGATGTAAATAATGTCAACAGCATCCTGTACGAGCACACAGAGGGCAAGCATTATAAAATTCTGGACCAACATTTCCAGTACTGACCATATTTGGTTTAATTTCCTGGGTATACCTTTCCTTCCTTCATTCTCTATATGCCTCTTTCTCAAAGCTGCATGCTACTTTGGACAAAGTATACTTCCCAGAAAGAGGAGGACCATTCTCCCCTCTAGCTTCCATGCTTGAATCTCCAAAAAAAATCAGAACATCCATAATGAGCTTATCCAAATCAATTAATGATTCTCAAAGATTTACTTTTTATTATCTCTTACAATGAACTTAGATCTTCCTCAACTGTCTCCTCTGTCTGTCTGCCCAGATTTCACTACCTTGCACAGTGGGAAAGCATTAGCCTAGCTAGTTGGACATTTAAAGGAGTTCACATTTTCCTTTGACTCTCTTTTCATCCTTAGTCTTACATAGGTATGCCTGTAGAGGCTGGAATTCTCTTGAGCATTTGGAAAAATTTTAAGGGCAAGAAAAAGAGAGAAGTTTTTAGAAATTCATAATCTGATAGAAAAAAATAAATTTATTTTGAAAGAATCTGTCAAGTTCTGTAGGCATTGTCCCATTATTTTATCTATTTTTGCAGTTATAGATTTCTTTGAAATGCTTTCCCACCACTGCAAAAAGATTTGTACAAGTCAGTTAAATTATATAAACAAAGATCCAAATTGCTGCAATTCAAGCACATTCTACCTCACTGAGTTCACCTTAATTATAGGCATTTACCTTTGAGTTCAGAATCACTACGAGAAAAAACTTCCTTTAACAACAGCATTTTACTCATGAGATTTCCCCTAAGTATCCTATACTTACCAATTATTCTCATTTGCTGAGCTATCCTGCTAATCTTTTAAAACATTTTTCTGATTGACTTATACCAGATAATCTCAGAATTCTAGAAGTCTCTCTTGAATCTCAGAAATTAATTCATCTTGTTCCTCATACTTAACAGACTGAGGTAGTGGAAATAATGACTTGGGTTTGAACCAATTTACTAGCTGTTTGCCCTTGGTCAAATTATTTAATCTCTTTGTGCTTCAGTCTTCTCTATTCTCCTCATTTATAAATGGGTAGGATGATTGTCTCATAGAATTGCTGTAAAATATACATTATATGTGTTTCTAGTGCCAAGCACAGTATCTAGTACCCTGTCCCATACTCTATTTACATTCTTCAATGTCAGCACCTCCCTAACAACCCTCACGGGACTTCATGTCTGGGTAAATGAAAAGGGCCTTCTCTTCACAAAAAGGTTGGGGCCCTTCAGATGGAATCAACTCTAGAGGCTATTTACATGACATTAATTTTTTTGCACTCATGCCAAAGAAACATTCTGACTGGGAGTTTAGTACACACAGTTCAACAAAAATGTTAAGGGGAAGTACACTTATGCTAACAGTACCAAATGTTCACAGAATAAGTGTGTTTAGCTTACTGCAATCTGTAAGGCCACAAATTGATGCCATTGAAAATGAATAAAGCACATAAAAATTAGTAATGCATGCTGTTCTTAAAGTTTTTTCATTTATGTATTGATTTATTATTTTTTCTAGACAATGTTCTTTGGAATTTCTAGGCTACCACCCATTTTTAAAGCTTAAAATAGGAGGACAATAGAGGCTTTGAAGAGGGGGGAATAGGGAATGATTTCTAATGGGTATGGTTTATCTTTTTGAGGTGAAAAAAAAGTCTAAAATTATATGATGGGTTTTTAACTTTTTAAATAAAATAAACTTTGTTTTCAAAGAGATTTTAGATTACAGAAAAGTTACATAAAAAATATAAGTGATTCCCCTATACCCCACCCTCTCCCTCTCCCACATATTCCCCTATTAATAACACCTTAAAATTATGTGGTACATTTTTCACAATTGATGAATAAATATTGAAACATTGCTACTAACCAAGGTCTATAGTTTACACTGTAGTTTATACTTAATTCCAATGCCCTGTATTCCACCTACTATTCTCTTCCCTTCCCCAGAACTTCTGATAACCACAATCTTTATGTCAATATTACAAGTTTTTCCATTACTACAATAATAATAAGTCTACTTTGGTCCATGATTGCATTTCCCCCTTATGTTTATACATTCCTCAACCTTGAGGATTTTGGCATGGTGATGCCCACTCTGCCTCAGACTGAGAAGGCACTTAGATCTTATGGGGCAGGTGGAAGGAACTGTTTTGTTTGCAGTTGTAGATACTTTCTGTGTTTTGGGGATGGGGGTTGTCCATCCTCATCATTATGTTAGTTGTCCTGGGTGACTCTGATGAACTGGAGGGTAGGTATTGAATGCAACTCTTCTGATATTCAGACTCAACCCGCATATGAGAAGACTGAATATTTAAGTCTCTGAGACATATATTTAATGGATATAGTGCTAATTATAGACTCAAATAAAAGGGGTGAAAAATCATGTGTAATGAAATAAAAAATGAGTCTAACTCTGTTACATTGGGGAAATAGGTTGTCATGTATTTCAAGGTAAGACCCACCAACAGAGTGCTGATTTCAAGGACCAGTGTGCATTGCCTAGTGTCCAGATGGCTCTAGAGCAGAGCAGCCTTATTTGAGCTTTGTTCACAGTGACAGTTAGTGAGATCTGCTTGAGACATGCATAACTGTAATCTCTGGAATGACCTCCTGACACATTTTGAAATCTCTGAGCCATAACAACTCATTTGTATTTAATATTTCCCCCTTTTGGTCACGGTCTTTTTCCAAATGCATCGCTGGTTGTCACTTGGTGTTAATCCCTTGGTGCCAAGGAGGCTAATCCCCAGGAATCATGTCCTATACCAGGAGAGGGAAAGTAATGCATTTGTTTGCTAAGTTTGGCTTAGAGAGAGGCCACATTTGAATAACCAGGAGGTTTTTAGGAGATAAGTCTTAGGCAATAGTTATTATTAGGCTAAGTTTCAATTTTACAAGAATAAGGTTCATAATTACATGCACTAATATTAAGAGTTTGTCATATTGGTCTGTTTTTCTTTATTAAGCACTGCCTATGTACTCATGAAATTCTTACTTCTCTGTTTCAGAACATAGCAGGACTCACCAGGATGATTTACTTGCAGTTTTATATATTCTCTTTTGTTGTTTATTGTGTGAGTCTCCAGCCACTGTGATAACACTGTACGACACACCAGGTGCAACCTTTCCCACTCATCCCTCCATTAGTGACACCTTGCACCAATGACCCTCACCTGCCATATTTGTCAAAAGAACATTCCCATAATTGTATTTTCAACCACAGACCTCCACCTCCCCAGAGTTCACCTGTTCCTTCCTCTATCCCTCCTTAGAGTTACATGGAACTGGGATGGTTGTTTGATTTGTGAATATGCTATAAACTGCTGAACAATATACTTTGGAGGATGAATTTTCTGGTATATGAGTTATATCTAAAATAAATAAATTACAAGAGAATGATATCATTTATATGACCAATAAAAATAGATATAAAACAAGAGTGAAGTAACATGCAATAATGATAGCAAATTCTTGATATCTGAACATGAGCTATTTTATTGGAGGATGCATTACAAATTATTTACAATGAAAATTCTTTGTTCAGTTATAGATTTTACAAATCCTGATTGGAAGTCCTCAATCCAAATATCTGTGTAATAAATATCTAAAAGCACAAGTAGTCTCATAATTCTTAATGTTAAGACTCCTGTTTTAATTTTCTTGGAGTAAAGACCCTAGAATTCTTCCAAATTCCTCTCCCTCCAACTTCCTGTCATCTTATTCTAATCTCAAATTCATTTTGCTCCTCAAAAGCAAAAAATGCCCAGCGTTGTAAAACTCTTTAGTGTTTATTCTTTGGGGAGCCTGAAAGATAGGTTATGACATATAATCCCCTCACCCAAATCCAAATAACCATTTGTTCTGCTTATTTCCTCTGAACTGGTGGCCACTTTTGATAGAAGGTCCCATTTCTTCTATCATTGTTGTAGATACTTTGAGATGGTGTGGCATTACTCTCCCAAATCTCCAACTCTGAGTGTTTGTATAATTAAATAATGCAGAGCTACTTGAAGCAGGGACTTGACTATAGTTTCAACATTAATAGTAACATCTAAAGAAAAAATATTTCTTGGGGATTGCTAACAGATAAACAGGGTTAAAAGAGGCAAAATTGGTTGTCTGAATGGTTTAGGGATTCATCAACCTAGATGAATCTAGAATGATAATCTGTATTATTATCTTTCTCAGAGCTGAAGTGAAGCATATTTCCCATTACCAGCTTTCTTATTTCTAAGAGCATAATCTTCAAACATTCTTCTGATTAATCATCAGATTTCCCGTTTCTTGATCTGAGAAGGAGATGGGAAGGGTGCTTCAGATAAGGAACATAAACTTTATGGTCATTCGATAGGAGTATATCCCTGTCAAAAAATGATAAATTAACATTAAATGTGGTACATCAGTTTTGTGAGAATTTGGTTGGCATGTGTCCATCACTGAGAGCCTACGTATTCTGAAAAAATTCAGTTTCTGGACATCAAACCTCAGTACCAAACATTAGACTTAATGACTTATTGGACACTGCCTTAAAAGACGTCCAACCTGACATCTCCCCCATACATCCTCATTACCTAATAGTGGTCTTTAATTACTGCCAAAACAACTGGTTTGGCTAATTTAATCACTTGACAATTTTGGATAATTTAGTCAAACTAATCGATTTTAGTCGGGTGGGGTGATGTTAAATCAGCTAGCTGATATTTTCAATATAAAATGAAAACTATAGAAAATTTGCAAATTTTTTTTCCTTTTCCACTAGTTGGGCTACATTGCATTTGAGATGCTGCTTGGTATAGCTAGAATGCCTTCTGCGAGATCCTGGTCGGAACAAGATCCTCAGGCTTTGGGGCAATGAGAAGTTGGAACTCAGCTTTCACCTAATGTTCTTGGGTCCAGATTCACCTGGAATTAACTGGTTTCAGGAATGTACTGAGTCAGACACCCATTCATCTCACTACCTGGATACTCGGTTGTTAACGAATTTAATAGTTCCTCTCAGTTGCTCTCTGTGTGATGCCCAAGCAGACAGTTAATTTGCTGCAAACTAGCAATAAAAAAATTGGCAATTTTACTGAATTGTTTAGACTGGTTTCTAAACATTGGTCAATCTGATTGTTACCTCCGAAGAGGGAATCGTATTCTTTTATTTCCTACTTGCTTTTGCCCTGACATACCTGTTGGTATCTTATTGGAAAAGTAAGGGGGATGCAAAAAGAATCAGTAAAGACTAATTTTAAAAAAATGGGCAATCTCTACCACACTCTTTTCAGGGAATGCCACGTTTGGAAATGTCCTGTGGCTATTTTAAGTATGGCTCCTTTGTGGAAAAATGAACTGAATAAAAATTTGTGTGATGTATGTATTTACTTGTATGGGTATGAGTAGTATGTATGTGTGTGTGTGTGTGCATATGTGTGTTGAAATTGGGAGAAGTGTACATGCTATTTGTGCAAGGATTCAGAAGGCAACTGGTGTGGGAAGAATATTAAAATGACTCTGAAAATATAGACTAAAAAGGAAGACTCATATAAGTTCAATCATTCCATAATCTGCACCTTTAATCCCCACCCTTATAACTAAGGCATGTATATCCAGAGGATACCATTTGCATTTATGTGACTCCATTTGTCCTTCAAATCCGCCTCCACATGTGTGGCTGACAGGGAGAGGGGCAAGTAAGATTTTTTTTTCCTGAACGCTGTATCCTTCTAGCAGAGGAGAATTCCTCTAAAGAAAATCTTTTTTACAATATTTTGAAATTTGAAATAGCATTTTGAAATTTACTGTTAAGTAATCTCACAATAAACAATAGGTATTCTCTAGAAAAATTAATTTAATGTGATTTACCATTGTTTACTTCTTTTAGCCCAGCTCTACTTGTTCTGAAGAGTTGCATAATTTATTCAGATGAACCGAGGATTTTGAGTCAATCTTCCAGCAAAAAAATTACCCATTGCCCCCAGGATAGTGAAATTTTGTGCTCTTCTGCTCCCCTTGACTGACATTTACTTGACTCTCAAGTGTATTTACATTGTTGGATTAATTGGGAGTTCTTTCCTGAATCAATAAAATGCTGTATTTCTTGCTTCAAGTGGTGTCAATATTACTGTTATTCTTTTTCTCTTTTTTCTCTCAATTCCTTGAAGTTATAAAATTTTTCTTTGACTTGTGAAAATTTGTACTGTTAAAATTATAAGGAGATGTTTATATATTTTTTCTCTTGCTGCTTGTGCTTTGGAGGAGGAGATCATGGGAATCCCTGTAATTTTTGTGAAACATTTATGTAATCTAAACATCTTTTAAAATATATATTAAAAAACATTTATGTAAACAAATGCACATATATGCATATATATCTGTATATCACTTTACAAATATCGATTTGTATTGTGAAAATTTTGAATTTTACCCACAATAAAAAAAAATTATAAAGAAATAGAATAAATGTCCTTTTAGTCTTCTTGGAAATGTGTGACTCTTTAAACTTTATTTATGTCAGAACTTACTGTAGTGAAGGACGAAAGCTCTGGACAAGGTCCCCTGCTCCTTGGGGGTGTTCAAGGCTAGGTTTGCCAGAAGCGAGCCTGTAGTTTGTTTCCAAAAGTTTTTAGCTCACCTCCTGGCTGTTTTTTTGTAAGGGGCATGAGAAGGGGTTAGAAATAGAGCACGATTAGGATCTGAACTGTTGTGACCATTCAGGAGACTCTGGCCTGGAAAATTCCACTTTATGTGGCAAAAACAAACATTTGAAATGGAAGGGAAATCCAGGCTTAAAAAAAGAGTGAAATCAGTCCCCATTTCAACTCTCTTCCTTTATATAACCATATGTGTCTACTCATTTGTTTCCTAGACATATGTTTACCCCATCCTTTGAACAGAGCCTGAATCTGAATCCAACTGGATCCTAAGAAACACATATTTTGAGAATCAATAAAAACAATGTATATGTCCCACTCTTAAAATATATTTATATATATTAAAAAAAAAAGAAGTGGAAACAGAGAGATGGAGAGGTGAAGAATTTTCTTGTTTATTGTTTGTCAGTTTTTGCTTACTATTATTATTGAAATAATGAAAATACTCTAATAATGATTGAAATGATGAATGCACAACTATGAGATTATACCAAATACTATTATTGTACACATTGAATGAATTGTATGCTTTATTAATATGTACCAATAAAATAGATTTGTTTAAAAAAACAAAAACAAAAACAAAAAAACAGTGTATATGTGTGTCAGTAGCATTTTTTCAGTGTTCATACTCAGTATACTAAAAGAAATGCTAAGATGGTATTTTGAAAACCTTTGCATCCTATTGTATTTTTCAGGCAATGGTGACTCTTTCTACTGCCCCCATCTGCCTGTGTGCTACAGGAATGGCATTATTAATGGTACAAGTTCTTCCATTGCTAGAATAATCATTAGTCTACTTAAGTCCATAGTTGCATTCCCCCCCTTGACTTAACATTTATATAATATAAAGCTTTAAAAATAAAAAAATAATTCCAAAAAATAAAAATAAAAATATGAATGGAAAAACAAACACCACAGTCATCTGCTTTGTTTCTTGTCATTTGTAATTTTATCCTCTGCCACCCACCCTTGCTTCTCCTTCATTGCTCTCCTTTTGCTTAAATTGTTACTTAGATACCCAGCTGCTTTCTCTGAAACCTCCTCTTCCCTACATGTGGCATGAAATATGTATGGGTGCATTCTTACTTCTTATATGAAAAGTATTCATTAAAAATAATTGACCATTTAAGTATCCTCCCTTCTTATTTTCTGTATTAACTTTGGTAGTCTTTCTAGTCACACATTTCTCCTTCCTATGGCCTCCATTTTGGGAATAAAATTAAGAAAAATATTGCCCCCCCCCAAAAAAAAAACCTTAAAATTCCTTTTCCTCTTTTGAGGTGCTTTTGTGAGACCTAATTAGTTGTCAACAGTGACTTTCTTTTTGCCAGAGTAAAGAGTAATAGTAAAAGAGCAGTTAGTGCTTCCTCCTGTAGTTCAGAGTTTAAGAGCTTGGGCTCTGGCACTAAATTGCCTTGGTTTAAATCCTAATGTCTCCATTTCATACCTATGTGACCTCAGAGAAGTTATTTACACTCTATGATCCTTAATTTCATGATCTGTAAAATGTGGGTATTATTAATAGGTTATATAGGTAGCACTTACCATATACCAGGCATGGTTTTAAGCACTTTTGATTTTGATAACACCACAATGTGGGTAATCAACATCATCTTGTTTTTCAGATGAGAAAAATGAGACATGAAGAAGAAAAATAACTTGGCCAAGGTCATATAATTAGTAAGTGGTAGAAGTGGACTTGTGAAGCTGGATAGTTGGATTCTGAAGGCAACATGCTGACTGTTATGCTCTATTGCCTCTATATTAAACTATTGAGTATAAAGCACTTAGCAAAGCACTTGGTGCATAGCATTTACTAAGTGTCAGTTAGTATTATCATTGTCATTACTTTTTTTTTGTCTTCTTGTCTTTCTTCCTTTTGTCACTATTGCTTTTCCTGGACTGGCTGTGTAAGGATGATTGCCCCTGCCCCCACCCATAACAACCACAACAAGAACAACAACAGTGATCTAGGCTGCAGCTGCTGCCTAATCCTTCTTTATCTTGTGTACTTTGTATTTAAGCCACAAATATGACAAAGAAATATGAAAGGAGACACTAAATTTTAATACTTCTTTTCCAACACGTGAAAATGCCTTCTGTCACCACTCCACTCTTCCAGCCACAAGCTAACAAAACTGCTTAAAGCAAGGAAGAAATTTTAGAAGTTGCAAAGTTCAAATAAATAACTTCAAATAAAGTTTCCATGTCTTAATAAGCAGGGATAAGAATGTCAAAGATTAATGACAGATGCCAAAGATGTTGGTGAACAAAGACCCTGCTACTAGAATAAATTCACTAGTCTCTACTCCTGAACTCATTTTAGAATGCAAATATCAGGGAAAAGGAAAGAGAAAATTCTGCAAATAATTGCATTCTTCTTTTAAAGTCAGCCACTGACTTCAAAATTCTCTAACACATTTGTGGAAACTTCATTTGTTTGTTAGAGATTTATTTGAATGAGCTGTTATGATTGGAGACAGTGAGAATTTCAGATTAATGTTTTGAGGCCAAAAAAAAAAAAAAAAAAAAAAAAACCTCTGGAAAGCTGGCAAGTGTTCATGTGTCGCCCTAGAATTATGTAGGTTGACGGCTCCCAGTGGACAGACTGAACATATAAGAAGGAAACCAGAGATCTGGTGCTATTATGTCCCAGCATCTAAGGGAACGAATAAGCCCAGAATTAAAAGCATTCTTCAGCCTGAATGCTTAAGGTAAGTTCGAACAATTTATTTATACTCTACTTGGGAAAGTAGATAATACATTAAATGAAAATATTTTTATTTATTAACTTTCCCTTTTTCCTGTGTTATAACACTGTATTTTGCAAAATTCCTTAATTATTTAACTGCTGTTTCTCTTACAGGGGTGCGTTTAGGAACTAGACAAGCTGATTTATGATAATCAAATTTTAAACTCCAACAACCAGTAAGTCTTCAAATGGTATTTATTTGAGATTTTTTCATATTAATTTGCTAGGTCAAAGAGCTTACAAGAGAGTGAGCTGTAGAAAAATGATATCTTTTTTGCAATTTATTAGGGGATTCTTTGGTGATTGCATTTTTAATTAAGAAGTTTATTTGTATGTGTTTTGAGACTATCTAAATTAAGAGTCTTTCCTTTAATGTTTTTACCTAAAGCTAATTTCCTTTTAATTGCTTTAAACTATGTTGCTGATCAAAATAAAAAACAACAATATCGCAAATAGCTGAAGATTGATTACAACATCTGAGAGCAATGTGACTATATAATTCTGTACAACTGAAAAGACAGCAAAGGAACAATATACCAATGTATGACTACATCATGATTTAGTCATTGGTGCTCAATTCTTATTTCGTGGAGCAACCAAAATTATTTCTACTTGACTCTAAAACAGGTTCAGCTATTTTTATCTTGTTTTGTTTTATTAATTCAGTTGAAAATAGGTTATTTTTCTATTCAATAGACTAAACTTAAATATTTATATCTAAAATTATTTTTCTTTATTTGAACAGAGTGCTTTTAGAAATATGCATACATTCCATGTTTTCCTCTTAATTATATTAGTATTGTGAAAAGAAAGGACACATGGAAGTAATTATTTTTAAGTAATAAAAATCAAACATGGTAGTCCAGCTAATATATTCCTTTTTGCATATTCTTTTTCATTCTTTGTGCACTCAATTATATTTTCCCTAGCTTGTGTTGTGTATATTTTCCATAGCTGTAATGATTTATATATAATTAGTTACTCAAATAAGGTATTTCTCTCTATGCAATATCAGACAGTAGTGTGGTTTCTAGAAAATATGCAGACAGATATGTGCTCAAGAATTTTTGAAATATTAACTTTTCTTATTTCTGGATTCTTTCTTATTTGTTTCACACATTTTGTACCCCGAATAACTTTTTGAAATGTTATTTTTCTTAAACTTGTGGAAATCAGGGAAAAAGAGATAGGCAAAAAGTAGTTTAATTCAGAACTTTTAGTTCCTGAGTCTGAAATGTATTACTTCTTGCTACCACCAGAAAAATTGTCTTTTTTCTTTTAAGAGATAAAATCCATTCTTATTTCACAAGGCATGGATCGATTTCATAATGTTTTCTATAGTCACCCATATTTTTTGCTTTCGACAAACTTTCAAAAGATTAAAGACTCAATGATGCTCTAAGCTCTGCATGTGTTCTAAGAATTCCATTTTTTTTTCTCCACATAAGGCATAAGGATTAAGGGCTGCTGACATTTCAATATGAAGGGCAACTATACCTTCACCAACATCAGTGAAAACATGACCAGCAGTCCTGACTTCGGACTTATGAACACCTCTGGCAACAATGAATCTACCATTAACTGTTTACATAAACCATCAGATGAGCATTTAAACGCAGTTCCTATACTCTACTACATTATTTTTGTGATTGGATTTCTTGTCAATATTGTTGTGGTTATACTCTTTTGCTGTCAGAAGAGTCCTAAAAAGGTTTCCAGCATCTACATCTTCAACCTGACTGTGGCTGACTTACTCCTTTTGGCTACTCTTCCTCTCTGGGCAACCTATTATTCTTACAGATTTGACTGGCTGTTTGGACCTGTGATGTGCAAAGTTTCTGGTTCTTTTCTGACCCTCAACATGTTTGCAAGCATTTTTTTTATCACCTGCATGAGTGTTGATAGGTACCAATCAGTTATCTACCCCTTTCTGTCTCAAAGAAGAAATCCCTGGCAAGCTTCTTATATAGTTCCCCTTGTTTGGTGTATGGCCTGTCTGTCCTCATTGCCAACGTTTTATTTCCGAGATGTCAGAACCATTGAATACTTAGGTGTGAATGCTTGCATTATGGCTTTTCCACCTGAGAAATATGCCCAGTGGTCAGCTGGTATCGCCTTAATGAAAAATATCTTTGGTTTTATAATCCCTTTAATTTTCATAGCAACATGTTATTTTGGAATCAGAAAACACTTACTGAAGACCAAAAGCTATGGAAAGAACAGAATAACCCGTGACCAAGTTCTGAAGATGGCAGCTGCTGTTGTTGTCACGTTCATCATTTGTTGGCTTCCCTTCCATGTTCTGACCTTCCTGGATGCTCTAGCATGGATGGGTGTCATTAATAGCTGTAAAGTTGTAGCAGTCATTGACCTGGCACTTCCTTTTGCCATCCTCCTGGGATTCACCAACAGCTGCATTAATCCCTTTCTGTATTGTTTTGTTGGAAACCGGTTCCGACAGAAGCTTCGCAGTGTGTTTAGGGTTCCAATCACTTGGCTTCAAGGCAAAAGAGAGAGTGTACCTTGCCAAAAAGGCAGTTCCCTTAGAGAAATGGAAATCTTTGTGTCTTAAATGTGAATTTTTGACATGGTTACCTGGTTTTAGGTCCATCTGAATTATCAATTTAATGGTTTTATTAAAATAATATTTTCCCTTATAATCTATTTTTTTCCCATTCTCCTAGAACAGGAAATCAAATATAACTATATGCTATTTTTTTCTCCAGTGACTTTCAGGATTTGCCCATCGTTTTTCTAGTATATCAGTCACGACTGTCATTGGTGAGTCATAGCCATAGAAGTAATTGGGGATCTATCTCACATGATAACTAATAATAAATTAAGAAAGATAACTTAGGGTTTCAGATTGCTCCTTGGATGTGCTAGCATTGTTTAGTGTTTTGTTTTTTTTTACCAGGAGATCCCGGGGATCGAACCCAGGTCCCTCCATCATATGGGAGACAGACCCCCAACCATATGAGCCACATCCGTCCCCCTGTTTAGTGGGATTTTACATCCAATTTCATCAGGCTTTCCTCTTGAACCAGATACAGTCTTTTTTTTTCAGGCCCATAAAATTAATTTATTTGGGAAATGGGGGGAAAGAACAGAGCTTACTGAGAAATGGGAGAGAAAGATGGAAATACACACCAAGATTTGGTGCGGGCTCCTCTAGGCAGAGAGAGCCAGATACAGTCTTTTAACTCATTGTATTATTTATAAGACATCATGCTAAGAGAAATGAGGACTTCTAAATTAAGCATATTACAATATATTGGTGCTGGATTATTCAGGCTCTGGGCATAAGTTTGTATTAAAAATATGTAAATTATATTCCTCTTACATTTCACTTAAGCATAGGTTTATATTTAAGACATAGCTACATATCAAATAAGGTTAGAAATATAGATTAAATCATGCTCTTTCATTTTAGCTTTTTTTTATAGTTATAGAAAGTAAAATGTATAGTAACAATACAATTCCACTTGATTATTGCATTTTCACTAAATTGAATATGTAAACACTTCCAGTTTTAGCTTTTATTTGGAGGTTTCTGTTTTCTCTGATAATTATTTAAAAATAATAAATAAGAACTTCATATTGTTATAAAATGTAAAAGTCACTTTTTATATCCTTGACCTTTTGAAAGTGGTGCTTCCTATATATATAGGAAGTTGACTTGATTTTTATTTGTGCTTTGGTTTTGGGTTGTTTCCCAAAATATCTGGGTGGCTTCTTTAATTCTTGAATTTGTAATAAACTCTCAACTGGTATGGAAAAAGCATATGTCAGAATGGAATTTTGATACCTGGGCGGTTGGCACAAACACTAAGTAAATGACATGTTTGGTGACAAGCAATGTCGAAGTAATGAAGTGTGGTTTTGAAAATACAGACTATGGTGTTGTTTTAAATTATACCTACAGATACTCTTTGTTTCAGAATCTATAGGATTCAGTGGAGCTATTTTAAACCAGCTGCTGTTCCACAAACCTCGTTTTCAACAATATCAGAATTTCTAAATTAAGCTAATAACTGAAACTGACTGAGCTGCCTGGAGTTTACCTAGATTAGAGTATAAATCCTAATTTGGGTATTGAGAAATTTCATTCTGCATCAGCCCCATAATAGATCAGGTTACCTAGAACCTACCTGGACCAATGCTGATCCCTAGAGTAGAGCTAAAGTTTCAGGGACTCACCATGTCTTTCCAGGTTCCAGGGCTGTAATTAGAAAAATCCTCTCACAACACTTTCTGGGAAAGTCCTATTTTCATGTAATCATATTATTTTCAATAAAAAGAAATAACTAACTATATAACCAATTATAACTTCATGTTATAAATAATTTTGTAAAATGTTTCATATAAATAAAATATCTAACTAGAAACTTGTGTGTTTATTTTTTATTTTAACTGCCTCCAAATATAGATGCTTACCTTCTCTTGCATGTGTATCCTCCATATACTCCCTAGTTTCAGTTCCCATCAATTTTACCTGGTCCCTCACCATACTCTTCTAATTTCTTTCCCTCCCTTGAGATTTCAACCATAATTTTCCATTGCCTACAAAAACAAAGTCCACATTTCCTATCATGGTACACAAGGCCTTATGAGATCTGATTCTTCCTAGAGTCTCTGGCTTTTTATCTCTCTTCCATCTATCCCTGTATCCTATGCTGAATCACCATTGAACTATTTATTGTTTTCTTAAAGCCAAATGATTTTTGCTTTTGTTCATACAACTCTGTCTTTCTGAGCACGCTTCAAACTATCTCTACCCACAGGACCTTTTATCCAATTAATGAACCCCTACTTAGCTTTCAGCATTCAGCACCCGCCAATTCTTCAACTACAATTATAACTATAATACTAATTATGATATTATTCCCCTGGGTGTTCACTTAATGAATAGAATTGCATTTCTAGTTCTTGTGATTTTAAGTCCAGTTTCCCCTTCCATAGGATCCAATGCCTGGATTGGTCTTTCCTGGAACTAGGAAGAAATGTCAGTTGAGAGGATGGTGCATGAACATGTAAACCCTAATTACAAGAATGTACAGAGGATAACTGACCTCTTTTTAATAGGCTAATTTAGGTTAGATTCTGAGATATTAAATGAAACCATATACTTTTCATTTGGCCACTTTTCCAGGTATTACTTAGTCTCCCTTCATTTGTATGACTCCATCCTTTTTCACCACACGTGAACTACTTAATAATAATCATAGTAGCTACTATTCGGTGAGCATTACGTGCTAGGCACTATTCTAAGTATTTTATAAGCATTATTTCATTTTATTCTCACAACTCTATTATTCTCATTTTACAAATAAGGAAAATGAGGCACAATAAAAGCCCTACTAATCTTTAAACTTGGCTCTGACAGATGATTTAGATAGTACCAATAGCTTTACTTAATAGCTTAATTATGAATCTTAGGATATGAAGCAAATATTTCAGGAACAGTGTTACACAGCCCTTCAATCTTCCTCCCAACTTTTATCCCTCTCTCATCCCTAATCTCAGCAATACAAGAGTTTCTGGGCAGAAGGTATATTTACACTATGAAGAAAAAGAGGAGGCAGATGGATGAGGTTCTCTCCCTTGCTCTCCTCTGACCTTTTCTTGTGCTCTATGCTGTACAGTACTACATGAAATAACTATTCTCCCCTGTTGGCCTCTTTATCTCATAAGCAAAGCAAGACAGATGCCTCAAACATTTCTTTTGAGGAACAAAAATGTTGATCTGGGCTTTAGCTCTATGAAATGGCTTATAATAGTACTAGCAGAGAAATTTATGTCTTGAAACCTACAGAAGGAATGGGTGTTTTTATTCTGGAAAGGCAAATGTTAATTATTTCCACATTTTATATCCCTAAATTAGATTCACTAAATACAATGTTTTGGAAAAAATTTTCTTTTTCCCTGATCTTTCAGAGTTCTGCATCAAAATGAGAGGGCAATCTGAGGGTAAGCACATTATATTTCAACTTTTCTTTTTATGCACGGGGATTTGAGAATGGGGAACTGTCTGGTGGCCTCATATAATACAATAGAAAGCTCTAAACTTGACGAACTGAATTAACACATGAGGTGACTGAAAAGAGAAAGGATTGAGTTAATAAGAAAACTTTAACTCTTACTTGATTATTTCCTATATAAACTATATCAGTAATGTTAATTCACACAGAATAACAAAGGTTTATATTTTATCACTAAAAATAACCACAACTCCTGCAAAAGATCAGTGTTCCAGAACTGAAGTGACTGGCCTTCTAGGCATTCATGCTCACTTGCACACACATATCTACAAAAAGATTAGCATCCTCAGAAAGAAAACTACAATAATTCTTTTTAAAATTGGAAATAATTGAACAACCAGCAAAATGGCAGCAGAGTAAGGAGCTCCAAGAGTCAGCTCCTGCTACAGGGCAGTTGTTAATCTCCCAGAGATATCTAAAGCAAGTGCTTGGGGGCTCCAGGAAATCAGAAGAGCATCAGGGAACATCCTTGAAAGAATGGAAGTAGGATATTGCCCATATCCTGAGAAGATTCGTGAGTAGAGCACCCCATGCCTCGGAGGCCAGTGCCCATCCTCCAAGGCACAAGCCGCCCTAGGAGCTATTCTGTGGCTGAATTTGGAAGCTCCATTTCCCAAAAATGGGGGAGGAAGAGATGGTTGGGCATTAACTTCAGCTATTGATTAGTAAATTCAGCTGGCTAAAGTAAAATCCTAAGAACAGCTAAAGTTTGAAACTGACAGTCAGAAAGAGGCCAGTAGCTGCCATTTTAACTCCACCCCCACCATGAGGGGAAGTGGGCTGACTGAAAATCACAGTGTTAGTAGGGACCAGCTTCTTTCCATACAGACTGGATTGCAGCTCTAGGCTAAGTCCCAACCCCACCTCCGGCAGGGAAGAAGCTGGTAGGACCTACACCAGCCTCTCTGGGTATCTGCGAGTACATTTGGCTGGCACAGACTGAATAGTTGGAAGTCTACCTGGGCAAATATGGTCATTTTGGAACTGCATGGCATAGATTGCTGCCCACACTTGCAGCTCCATCCCTCCCCCAGGCAGGGAAGGAAGGAGCGTGAAACTTCATCAGTCTCTCTAGGCAAGTACAGATGGTCTTGACCTGCATGACTTATTACACATGGCTGTGGCTCTGTCCCTAAACCTGGCAAAGGAGAGAGGTGGGAGAAGCTTCAATGGACTCTGGGGCAATACGGGCAGCTTGAGCCTCCACAGCTTACAGCACCAACTACATCATTGACTCCTACTACACAACCAGCAAGAGAGAAAGGGCAAAGAAGCTCTAAACTAAGGAGAGAAACTGCATCCAGAATAAATGCATCTAGTAAGCCAGATGCACGATGTTCTCCCATCCAAATAAATCCAAGTAGACTAACCCCAAGATACATACTAATCAGAATGTCAAATGCCAAAGAAAAAGAGAGAAATCTGAGAGCAGCAAGAGAAAAGCAATGCATAATATATAAGGGATACCCAATAAGATTAAGTCCCGATTTGTCATCAGAAACCATGGAGGCAAGAAGGCAGTGGTATGATATATTTAGAATACTGCAAGAGAAAAACTTCCAGCCAAGAATCTATGTCTGGCAAGATTGCTTTAAAAAATGAGGGAGAGTTTAGAATATTCACACATAAAGAGAAACTGAGTGAGTTTATAACAAAATGCCTGGCCTTGAAAGAAATAATAAAGGGTGTGCTATAGTCTGAAAAGAAAATACAGGAGAGAGAGGCTTGAATGAGAGTCTAAAAATGAAATCAGTAAAAACAACTAAAAGATTCGAGAGTGGTGAAAATAAAATATGACAGATAAAACCCAAAAGTCAATATGGGTGAAATGAGAACTGCTTTTACAGCAATAACATTGAATGTTAATGGATTAATCTCCCCAATCAAAAGGCACAGACTGGCAGAATGGATAAGAAAATATGAGCCATCTATATGCTTTGTGCAAAAGACTCACCTTAGACCCAAGGATACCAATTGATTGAAAGTGAAAGGCAGAAGAAGGTTATTCCATGCATACAGTAACAACAACTACAAAAAAAGCCAGAGAAGCTATACTTCTATCAGAGGAAAAAGACTTTAAAAGACACTAGTAATGCACAATCTGAGGAGGATGCCAGGAAAAAAATTACATTTACAATAGTGAATAAAATATTTAGGAATAAACTTACCCAAGGATATAAAGCACTTGCATTCAGAAAGGTACAATGCATTGTTTAAAAAAAAAAAAAAATATATATATATATATATATTTAAAAGATACTTAGATTACTTAAATTTTACACAAAAATTGTAGGGATTCCCATGTGCCCCACCTCCCACTCCTCCCACAACCTCCCACATAAACATCCTTCATTAGAGTGGCACATCACCTGCAATAGATATACACATCTTGGGGCTTTGCCACTAAACATGGACCATAGTTCACGTTGTAGACCATAGTCTCTCCCACACAGTACTGCATGTTATATGATGATATAAAATGGCCTATATCTGTCATTGCAGTGTCACTCAGGATAATTCCCAAGTCCTGAAAAAGCCCCTGTATTACAACTGCTTTTCCCTCTACCTGCTCCCAAAGTGTCCAGTGGCCACTGGCTCCACATTAATGTTGTAATTACTTCCATTGTGTGAATCACAATATGTCTATAACAGAATACCAGTAAGTCTACTCTAGTCCATAGCTCCTCCCCCAATCCTGAGGAATCTGAGATGGTGATGTCCACTCCACCTCCAAGTGAGAGAGGGCTTATATCCTATGGATACGGTGGATGGGATTATACTGCCTGCAGCTACAGACTCTCTCCATTCCCTGGGATGGCTGTTGTCCATCATCATCTCCCCACCAGGTGTCCAGGGTGAGTCCATTGAGCTATAGAGTAGAAGTTGCAGCTCCACCGAGATTCTGGGCCCAGCTGGCACATGGACAGCCCAAAGACTCTGGTTTCTGGAAGTATACCTACAAATTCTGGCAACAGGTTTGACTAGAAGGGACAGATGGATTATGTGCAGGGAAGACATATTTGGGTCCAACTCTGTCACTCTCAGGAGCTAAGATTTCAAGGTAGGGCCCACTGATAGAGCACAAAACTCTGGGGCTATCTGCCCTGATATAGGACCTGGGTGTCTTCAGAGCCCTCAGGAGCCCTTATGTTTGGGGTGATATCCACATTGGAAGCATATGAGGTCCTATTGAGATGTGCATAAGTGTTACCTCTGGGATGACCTCCCGACTCACTTTGAAGTATCTTAGCTATGTGAACTCATTTGTCTTAACCATTCTCCCCTTTTATTTGAGGTCTTTTTCCAGTCGTATTCTCTGTTGGCACTTGTTAGCAATCCCTCGTTGCCAAAGAGGATCATCCCTGGGAGTCATGTCCCACGCTGGGAGGAAGGTAATGCATTCACATGCTGAGTTTGACTTAGAGAGAGGCCACATTTGAGCAACAAGGAGGCTCTCAGGAGGAAACCCTTAGGCACCCCATAACAATAGGCTGAGTTTCAATTTCAGGAGCAAAGTCTCATAAGGCTAGTCATCAATAACAAGAGCCCTTCAATGGATCATCCTCTTTTACCAGACACCACCCCTGCACTTGGGGGGCTGCTGCTACTCCCTTGGAGAATGTGGCAGAGCTCTCCAGGATGGGAATTCAGTATTCTCTCATTTATTGAGTAGTTCTCCACCCACTGTGACCATGCCCCATGAGTATCTGAACAATTTTATATACCTTTTATGTATGTTCAGGTGAACTTCCTCCCTGCACCCCCATCCCTGACACCCCCCACCAACGATCCTTTCCCGCCCCAGTTGTAACCCTTCTGTGATCCAAAGCTTTTTCAAAGATGAAGCCAATACAATAGCCAAATACAATTAATAGGAAAATGAAATAATAATGATGTTTAAATGTAAGAGATAAAATACATGAAAATTTAAAAGAAAAACTAAAAATAAAATAAAATTAAAGGATTGGGTTATTTAAAAAATGAGAAAAAAATTTTTAAAAAGTGAAAAAATTTTTTTGACATTTTACCTTTTATTACTGCAATATCTGGTGTCCAGTCTGTACTGTGGCACCTTCCCCCACTCACTCCCCAGTGTCTCACTATTTTTCATTTAATTTTCAAAGAAATTTTAGGTCACAGCAAAGTCACACACAGAACACAAGACACTCTCATACCTCCTCCCCCTTTCCTCACCATTAAAACCTTTTTGTATGTGGATGGTAGCATTGTTATGAATGATATACAGATAGTGAAACATAGCTGCTAAATATTGTCAGTGGTTTATAGTATGGTTTACATTTTAGGTCATACACTTTTAGAAATTTTGATGATATTTACCATGTCCTGTGCCCATCACTGAAGGTAATGAAAAACATTTACACTAAATATTTACATTAAATAGCCCCTGTTCGGATCTATTCTGTTCCTCCCTCCCCACCCCACCCCGGGGCCCACGATGACCTCCTGGCTTGACTCATTAGATGACAAAATTCATAGTTACATGCAACAAGAAGTCACGACACACTGGTTTGTCCTCCACTATTAGGAAGTGCCCCTGCTCCTGAGAGATGTCCACCTGTCTATTTCTGAGCAAATTGGTCCTCCCAAAGATGGGAGTCCTTCTCCTTCTCTCTCATTGTGTGGGTCTCCACCCACTGATACAACACATTATTACAGGATGAACACTCACACACTCCCTAGAAGCCTGCTCCAGATGTGCCCTGTCCGAATGCCCCCCCCAACCAACACCTTAAAGCAGTGACACTTTAGGGTCATATTGCCATAAGAGCATTCCCACCTCTGTACTTTCAACCTCATACCCACAAATCCCAAGTGTTCACCTGGTCCCTCTCCCATGTCTCCCCTCAGTATCTGGGGTATTCTAACCCACCCTTCCCAATCTACCCAACTGTCGACCCTACACCACCCAACCCAATATATCACTACCTTTCTCTTTCTTGTACACCTATCTTTCAGACAATAGTTCTCAGAGACTGCTCAATTTCCTTAATTCACATCAGAGAGGTCATGTACTGTTCATCCTTCAATGCTTGGCTTGCTTCACTCAACATAAGGTCTTCCAGATTCATCCATGTTATCCCATGTGTTAGCACTTTATTCCTTCTTACAGCTGAATAATATTCCATTGTATGTATGTACCACATTTTGTTTATCCATTCATCTGTTGATGGGCACCTGTGTTGATTCCAACTTTTGGTAATAGAGAACAATGCCGCTATGAACATTGGTGTGCATATATCTGTTCGTGTCTTTGCTTTAAGGTCTTCTGGGTATATACCCAGCAGTGGGATCACTGGATCACATGGAAGATCTATAGTTAGTTTTTTGAGGAACTGCCAAACTGTCCTCCACAGAGGGTGGACCTTTTCCACATTCCCACCAACAGTGGATGAGGGTTCCCATTCCTCCACATCCTCTCCAACACTTATAGTCTGCCGTTTTTTAATAGCCACCATTCTAATGGGTGTAAGATGGTATCTCAATGTAGTTTTGATTTGCATTTCTCTAATAGCTAGAGATGTCGAGCATTTTTCATGTGCATTTTAGCCATTTGTATTTCTTCCTTGGAGAAGTGTCTTTTCAGGTCATTTGCCCATTTTTAAAATGGGTTGTTAGTTTTTTTATTTTTGAGTTGTAGGATTTCTTTATATATGCAGGATATTAGGCTCCTATCAGATATATGTTTGCCAAATATTTTCTTCCATTGGGTAGGCTGCCTTTTTATTTTCTTGATAATGACCTTTGAGGTGCAAAAGTTTAATTTTGAGGAGATCCCATTTATCTATTTTTTTTTTTGCTGCTCGTGCTTTGGGTGTGAAGTTCATGAAACCATTTCCTATTACAAGGTCCTGTAGATGCTTCCCTACATTATCTTCCAAGGTCTTTATGGGCTTGGCTCTTATATTTAGATCTTGATCCATCTTGAGTTGATTTTTGTATAAGGTGTGAGATGGTGTTCCTTTCTCATTCTTTTGGATATGGATATCCACCTCTCCAAGCACCACTTGTTGAAGAGACCATTCTCTCCCGTGGACTTGGTAGCCTTGTCGAATATCAGATGACTGTATATGTGATGCTTTATATCAGAACTCTCAATTCAGTTCCATTGTTCAATGTATCTATCCTTGTGCCAATACCATGTGGTTTTCACCACAGTAGCTTTGTAGTATGTTTTAAAGTCAGGTAGTGTGATACCTCCAACTTTTTCTTTTACACTATGCCTTTGGAGATTCGTGGTCTCTTGCCCTCTCCAAATAAATTTTGTAGTTAGTTTTTCCAATTCCTTAAAAATTAGAATGTTGATTTTTATTGGAATTGCATTAAATCTGTAGATTAGTTTGGGTAGGTTAGACATCTTGATGATGTTTAGTCTTCCTATCCATGAACAGGGAATATTCTTCCATTTATTTAAGTCTTCTTTGATTTCCTTTAACAGCGTTGTGTAGTTTTCTGTATGTAAGTCCTTTACATCTTTAGTTAAAAATTTTCCTAGGTATTTGATTCTTTTAGTTACTATTGTAAGCGGTATTTTTTTCTTGAGTTCCCCTTCAGATTGCTCATTATTGGTATGCAGAAATGCTACTGGTTTTTGAGCATTGATCTTATAGCCTGCAATGCTACTGAACTCCTTTATAAGTTTTAGAAGCTTTGTTGAATATTTCTCAGGGTTTTCTATGTATAGGATCATGTCATCTGAAAATAATGAAATTTTAAATTCTTCTTTTACAATTTGGATGCCTTTTATATCTTTTTCTTGCCTCAGTGCTTGAGCAAGTACTTCTAAGACAATGTTAAATAGGAGTGGTGATAGTGGGCATCCTTTTCTTGTTCCCGATCTCAAAGGGAAGGCTTTTAGGATTTCACCATTTAAGATGATGTTAGCTTTGGGTTTTTCCTATATGCCCTTTATCATATTCAGAAAGTTTCCTTCTATTCCTATCTTTTGCAGTGTTTTTATCAGGAAAGGAAGCTGTATTTTGTCGAATTCTTTTTCTGCATCTATAGAGATGATCATGTGATTTTTTTTCTTTCGATCTGTTTTTGTGGTGTATTACATTTATTGATTTTTCTATGTTGAACCATCCTTGCATACCCGGGATGAAATCCGCTTGGTCATGGTGTATAATTCTTTTGGTATGTTGTTGAATTCGATTAGCAAGTATTTTGTTGAAGATTTTAGCATCTAAATTCATTAGAGAAATTGGTCTGTAATTTTCCTTTCTTGTGGTTTCTTTGTTTGGCTTTGGTATTAGGGTAATGTTGGCATCATAGAATGAATTAGGCAATGTTCCTTCTACTTCTATTTTTTTGAAGAGCTTAAGCAGAATTGGTGTTAGCTCTTTCCAGAATATTTGGTAGAATTCAGCTGTGAATCCATCTGGTCCTGGGCACTTCTTGGTTGGGAGGTTTTGGATTACTGCATCTATCTCTTTACTTGTAATCGGACTGTTGAGTTCATCAATTTTTTTCTTTTGTCAATGTAGGCTGCTTGTGAGTTTCTAGGAATTTGTCCATTTCCTCTAAATTATCATTCTTGTTGGCATATAATTTTTCAAAATATTCTCTTGTGATACTCTTTTTTTTCTGTGGGGTCAGTAGTGATATCCCCTTGCTCATTCCTTATTTTGTGTATTTGCATCTGTTCTCTCTTTTTCTTTGTTAGTCAATTTTGGGTTTGTCAATTTTATTGATCTTCTTGAAGAATCAGCTTTTGGTTTTGTTTATTTTTTCTAGTGCTTTCTTATGTTCCGTTTTTCTTAATTGTGTTCTTATCTTTGTTATTTCTTTCTTTCTACTTCCTTTCGGGTTAGTTTGCTTTTGTTTTTCCAGTTCCTCCAGATGTGCTGTTAGGTCTTCAATTTTAGCTCTTTCTTCTTTTTTAATATATACATTTATGTCTATGAATTTCCCTCTCAGTAAATCCTTTGCTGCATCCCATAGGTTTTGATATGTTGTGTTGTCATTTTCACTCGATTTGAGGTAGTTACTGATTTCTTTTGAGATTTCCTCCTTGACCTACTTTTTGTCTAAGAGTATGTTGTTTAGCTTCCATATCTTTGTGCCTAATCTGGTTCTCTGGTCCTAAGTGATTTCCAATTTCATTCCATTGTGGTCCGAGAAGTTACTTTGCATAATCTCAATCTTTCTGAATTCATTGAGATTTGTTTTGTGACCTAGCATGTGGTCTATCTTGGAGTATAATCCATGTGCACTCGAGAAGAATGTATATCCCTCTGCATTTTGGGTGTAGCATTCTAAATATGTCTATTAGGACCAGGTTCTCTAATGTATTATTCAGTCTTTGTTTCTTTATTGATTCTCTGTCTAGATGTTCTCTCTAATGGTGAATAAGTCCTCCCTGCACATGGTTCACCAGTCCCTTCTATTCAAACCTACATGTGATGCTGGAGTTTCTTAGGTATACTTCCAGAGACTGGAGCCTCCCACCTACCTATGTGCCAGGTGTGCATGAAATCTAGGTGGAGCTGCAACTCCTACCCTACAGCTCAATGGACTCATCCAAGTCACCTGGTGAGGAGACAACAATGGGCAATGGCCATCCCAGGGAATGGAGAGGGCCTGCATCTGCAGGCAGGATCATCCCACCCACCATATCCATGGGACATAAGCCCTCTCTCACTTGGAGTTGGAGTGGACATCACCATCCCAGTCGCCTCTGGATTGGGGGAAGAACTATGGACTAGAGTGGACTTGATGGTATTCTCTTGCTCACATATGGTGATTCTTGCAATGCAAGAAATTATAACAATGAGGTGGAGCCAGTGGCCACTTGACAGTTTTTGGGTAGGGAGGGGATGAGCAGTTGAAATACAGGGGCTTCTTTGGGAGTTGGAGGTTGTCCTGAGTACTGTTGTGGCAATGGATGTAGGCCATTTTAAATCAGCACACACCACTCAGAACTGAGTGGGAGAGAGTGTGGTCTACAGTGTGAACTGTGGTCTATGGTTGGTGGCAAGGCTCCAGGAGGTGTAAGTTCATTGAGGTTGGTGGGCCACACTATGGGAGATGTTTGTGTTGGATGTGGTGGGAGGTGTGGGAGGTGGGCAACATGGGAATCCGAGTGGGTTCCGTATAATATTTTAGGTAATCTAAGCACCTCTTAAAATATATGTATATATATATATATAAAATAACATTTTTGTAAGCAAATACACATATATGCATATATATTTATATATCATTTTACAAATGTTTGTATGTATTGTGAGAATTTTGATTTTTACCCATAATAATAAAAAAAAAATGGTGTATTAAAGTCCCACTATAATTGTAGAGGCATTTATTTCCCCACTTAGTTTTTCCAGTATTTGCCTCATGTATTTTGAGGCACCCTGATTAGGTGCAGAAATGTTTAAGATTGTTCTCTCTTCTTGAAAGATTACCCCTTTTAGTAATATATAGTGTCCATCTTTGTCTCTTATAATAGTTTTGCATTTAAAGTCCATTTTGTCCAATATTAGGATAGCTACTCCTGCCCTTTTTTGTTTATTGTTTGCTTGTAAAATTGTTTTCCAGCCATTCACTTTCAGCCTCCTTGAATCCCTGGGTCTAAGGTGGGTTTCCTGTAGACAACATATAGATGGGTCATATGTCTTTAACCATTCTGTCAGTCTGTGTCTCTTGACTGGTGAGTTTAATCCATTAATATTCAGTGTTATTACTCTCAATGAATTACTTACATCAGCCATATTTTCTTTGGGTTTATGCATGTATTATGCTGTTTTTATTCCTCTTTTTTGTCATTTTAGTTGTGCTTACACTCTCCTCCAACTCTCTTCCCTTCCTGTTTTTTCCTTTCAAAATGTAGAACTTCCTTAGTATTTCTTGAAGTGCAGGTTTCTTATTGGCATATTCTTTTAATTTCTGTTTATCTGTGAATATTTTAAATTCTCCATCACTTTTGAATGCCAGCTTTGCTGGATAGAGAATTCATGGCTGGAAGTTTTTTTCTTTTAGTACCTTGACTATGTCATACCACTGTCTTCTTGCCTCCATGGTTTCAGATGAGAAATCAGCACTTAATCTTATTGTGCTTCCCTTGTATGTGATGTTTCTCTTTTCTCTTGCTGCCTTGCATATTTTCTCTTTGTCTTGAGCATTGGACATTTTGATAATTATATGTTTTGGAGTAGGCCTGTTGGGATTTATACTGTTTCAGGTGTGCTGTGCTTCCTGGACATGTACATCCATCTCCTTCAATAGGGTTGGGAAATTTTCAGCCATTATTTCCTTCAACACTCCTTCTGTTCCTTTTCCCTTCTCTTCTCCTTCTGGGAAGTCTATAATGCGTATGTTTGTGTGTTTTGTGTTTTTGGTTAAATCCCTAAACTCCTGCTGGATTTTTTCTGTCTTTTTATCTATCTGTTTGATTTCAGATGAACTGTCATCCACATCACTAATTCTTTCTTCTTCTTGTTGAAATCTGCTGTTATGTGAATCTAGTGTTTTTTTGATTTCTTGGATTGTGCCATTCATCACCATCATATCCATTACCATTTTATGTATGTTTACAATTTCTTCAATATGTTTTCCCATTGTCTTCTTAACATCCTTAATCTCTTCCTTCACTTCATTAAGTTGGTCCATGGTATTTGTTTGGACAGCTCTGATTAATTGTTTGATGTTCTGCAACTCTTCCTGGTTTTTAGTTTGTTCGTTGGATTGGTCCATGTCTTCCTGTTTCTCAGTATGGTTTGTAATTTTTTGTTGCCCTCTGGTCATCATTTTATCTTGATGGATTTATTCAGTTGATTAGCTTCTCTCTCTGCTCTAGAGTTTTATTTAGCTGGTGGTTCTGTGTGTGTGTTAAGTTTTCTCTTTTACACTTTGTTCTGCTTTTTCCTGTGTTCCCTTGAAGAAAAAAGATTAAGGCCCAAGGAATGGAAAGAGGTAAGAATGGAAAAAGGATAATAGTATAATTGATAAAAGTTAGAAGAGGGGCCATATCAGACTTAGTAAAATGAATATTTAACTCTTGTAGGCATGTAGAGTAATAGGGGAGAAAAGTAGAGCAGTTATAATGGAATGGAAAACCAAATAGAGAAAAATATATAGAATGATTTAAAAGGCCAGAATGATGCAGAGAGAGGGAAAGAGTAAAGAAAGGGCTGAAAGGAAAAAGTTAAGAATAAAAAAAGAAAAGAAAGGAAAACAGAATAGACAAGATAGAAATCGACACCCATGAAGCTGACAACTAATGAAAAAAAGGTGGAATGTAAGAACCACAACAGAAATCAGAAGATGGAATGACGAAGGAAGGAAAAAAGATAACGTTGGTAGACAAAATCACTATACAGAGAGATTGGAAAATCAAGGAAGAAGAAGCACAGCAAAGAAGAAACAAGTTAGCAGCACCTAATTTAAGGAAAGGGGGGGGGGAGAAAGAGGAAGGAAAAGCAAGAAATAAACAAACAAAGAAAAACCAAAGAAACACACAAGCATGCAGTCAAGCAAAGCCAAGGGAGAACAGCATTCCGTCTTGGGCCCTTGTGCAGCCTCTCAGCCTGAGTTCATCAATCAATTACCCTGTAGCCTTCTCTCTGCAGGTTTTGAGGCAGATTTTAACAATTAAATTAAGTTGAAAAAAATTTTTTTGAAGAAATATGGGACCCAAAAGAAGACCTCTTCTGGACCACCCCCTCCACCGAAAGGACCCTAAATAGGCTCGTGGATAATTATCAAACACTTCACACTGCCTGACTCCCCCCACCCCCAGGGGAGCTGAGACTGATACTCAGTGCAGAACTATAAAATTGGCTGGCTCCGCCCTCTTCTGAGCCAATCCTCTGTCCCATGACTGTTAGGTAAATCAAGCTTCTTCAACAGATTTGCCTCTCCCCTCAGCCCAGCACCACTTATAACCAGCTGGTTTGCTCCCAAAAAGCTGCAAAGAGGTCCAGGCAGCCAAATAGACAGTAAAAAAACTCTCTCACTCTTTGCCAGGACTCTCCCACTCTTGGAGCGTGCTCCCTCTCACTGGGTTGCCGGGAAGGTGGGGCTTAGCTGTCTACTTCCACGACTTCCAGCTGGGGAAAAAAACTCATGATTTTATATTGAGCAGTCCACCTTGCTGTCCAGCTCCCTCCAGATTGATGTCCCCAAGGTTCTTGCTCCACAGGCTCCCAGAACAGACCACCTGAGCAGGATTCTGTCCCCAATCAGCCATCCTCTGGGAGAGAAATGGTGAATGCCCACCTAAACTGACCCCATCTTCTGCCCCTTCTCTACAATGCATTGTTAAAAGAAATTTTAAAAGTCCTAAATAATTGGAAGAACATCCTATGCTTATGGATTGGAAGACCAAATATCATTTAGATGTCAATTCTACCCAAACTGATATAACAGATTCAATGCAATCCCAATAAAAATGCCACAAGCAATTTTTTTGTTAATTTCAATAACTACGTTTTTAAAAAGTGAAAAGGCCTGTATATGAATAGAAAAATTGTCAAAGCCATAAAAGGCAAATCATCAAACAATATATTCTTAAGAACAATTAACTAAAGACAATATGAACAAACCAACTATTAATAAAATTAATGCAAATATAGTTAATGAGCTGACATTTTCTAACATTGAATTGTCCAAGTATTTTTTTTAATTAAAAAATTTTTTTTAAAGATACTTAGATTACATTAATTTTACACAAAAATATAGGGATTCCCTTATGCCCCACTCCCCACACCTCCCACACCCTCCCACATAAACATCCTTCATTAATGTGGCACATTCATTACAGTTGATAAATGCATGGGACATGACTTCCAGGGATGAGCATTCCTGGCACCGAGGGATTGCTACCAAGCACCAACTAGCAATGCAACTGGAAAAAGACCTTGAATAAATGTGGGGAAAGTAAAGACAAATGAGTTTACATGGGTAAGAGACTTCAAAGTGAGTCGGAAAGTCATCCCAGAGGTAATCCTTATACACATCTCAGCAGGATCTCATAGACTTCCAAAGTGGATACTACCATAAGTAGTGGGACTCCTGAGGGCTCTGGAGACACCCAAGTCCTATGGTCAGGGCAGATAGCTCCAGAGTTTTGTGCCATGTCAGTGGGCCATACGTTGGAGTTTGTGTTCCTGAGAGTGACAGAGTTGGACTCAACAATGTCTTCCCTGCATATGGCTCATCTGTCCCTTCTATTTAAACCTATATTTGGTGCTGGAGTTTGTAGGTGTATGTCCAGAGATTCGAGTCTTTGGGCTGCCCATGTGCCAGCTAGGCCCAGAACTTCGGTGGAGTTATAGCACCTACTCTACAGCTCATTGAACTCACCCAGGTCAACTGGCGGGGAGATGATGATGGACATCCAGGGAATGGAGTGAGTCTACAGCTGCAGGCAGGATAGTCCCATTCATCTTCCCCATGGGATATAAGTCCTCTTTCAATTGGAGGTGGAGAGGACGTCACCATACCAGAATCCTTGGGATTGGGTGAAGAGCTACGGACTAGAGTGGACTTACTGGTATTCTACTATACACATATTGTGATTTTAGCAATGGAAGAAATTACAACATTGATGTGGAACCAGTGGCCATTGGAGGCTTTGAGGACAGAGAGAGGGTAAAACAGTTGTAATACCGGGGCTTTTTCGGTACTTGGGAATCCACGAGCATTTTTGAAACAAATGGAAAACACAATTTTCACATTTATTTGGAAGGTTATGGGGTCCCAAATATCCAGAAATATCTGAAAAAGGAAAAGCGAAGTTGGAAGACTTTAACTTCCAGACTTTAAATCATATTACCTAGCTACAGTGATAAAAACATCATGGAACTAGCATAAAGATTAGCACATAGAGTAATGGAACCCAACTGATGTTTCAGTAAAAGACCCTCACATCTATGGTCAAGTGATGTCAAACTGACTGTCAAAACCCAGCCAGTTCAAGCAGAACAATCCATTCCACAAATGGTGCTGGGAGAACTGGATAACCATAGCCAAAAGAAAAGAACCACTATCTCAGACCTTATACAAAAATTAACTCAAAATGTACCAAAGACCTAAATATAAAAGCAAGAACCATAAAGCTTCTAGAAGAAAATATAGGAAAACACCTTCAAGACCTGATGGTAGATGGTGGATTCTAAAAGGAGGACTGAGATGGACTACTGATGCTTAATGTATGTAAGTTTTGATTAACTTTACTGTAAAAGTGTAGAAATGTATAAAGTTGATGGTAACACAGTTTAGTGAATAACAGCTGGTTCATAAATGGAAAAGTGGCTGGAAAAGGTAGCCCGGGGATGTAATTTTCAATTGAAAGAAAAATAGAGAATAATCTAGGGACTGATTAACAGTGAATCCAGAGTTGGATGAGAATTGTGGTTGATGTTACAGATGAAAGACTGTCCTTCTGTGAGCTAAATTACATGTACGTCACTATTGCAGGGTGGTGGGAATGTGGAGAAGCATGGGAAAAATACAACTGGAGTGACCTATGGATTGTGGTTAAGAGGAATATTGTAATACTCATGCATCTTTGCCAAAAATGTATTGTGTTGATAATGGGGGAGTATTGTATAAGTGTGCCAAATGTACACTATTGACCATGGTTGGTGGTAATAGTCTGAAGTTATTATCTCATAACCTGTAACAAATGTTCCACCATAGCGTGGTGTGTTGGTGAATGGGTTTTGTATGGGAATTCTACATATGTACATGATTGTTTTGTGAGTTCACAAGGTCTATAACAAAAATATATTTTTAAAAATATAGGGTGAGTTGGGGGAAAATACACAAAATGTAAGAGATGGACTATGGACTATAGTTAGTAGTAAGATTTTGATGAAATCCTTTCATAATTGGTAACAAATGCCTCACAACAATGCAAGATGCTAGTGGTGGTTGATGTATGGGTTCCCTATATACTGTTATGCATATTTGTTTTGTAAGTTCACACCTTTTACCATACACTTATTGTTTATGTATGTTCATGTATGAATGATATAAAAAATATTAGGCCACGGTTCACACTGTAGACCACACTCTCTCCCACTCAGTTCTGACTAATGATGATAGTGGTGTGTTGAAGTCCCCTGCTATAATTGTAGAGGAATTTATTTCTCCTCTTAGTTTTTCCAGAGTTTGCCGCACGTATTTTGAGGCACCTCGATTAGGTGCATAAATGTTGATGATTGTTCTCTCTTCTTGAGAGATTACTCCTTTTACTAATATGTAGTGTCCATCTTTGTCTCTTACAATAGTTTTGCATTTAAAGTCTATTTTGTCTGATATTAGAATAGATACTCCTGCCCTTTTTTGGCTATTGTTAGCTTGTAAAATGGTTTTCCAGCCATTCACTTTCAGCCTCCTTGAATCCCTGGGCCGAAGGTGGGTTTCTTGTAGACAGCATATAGATGGATCATATTTTCTTATCCATTCTGCCAAT
>JAKSZT010054502.1:1873694-1892003 GCA_026826555.1 Tolypeutes matacus | reverse complement strand
TACTGCATTGCTTCCTGGTTTTTATTTTGTGCACTGGACTGGTCCATTTTTTCCAGTTTTTCAGAGTCATTTGTATTTTTCTGTTGCCCTCTGGTCATCATATTATCTTGATGGGTTTGTTCAGTTGATTAGCTTTTCTCTATGCTCTTGAATTTTATTTAGCTGTTGGTTCTGCGTGTGAGTTAAGTTTTCTCTTTGGCAGTTTTTCTTCTTATTTTATTTCCTTACTTCTTTCTATGTTCCCTTGAAGGCAAAAGGTTAGGGCCAGAGGAATCAAAAGATGTAAGGAAGGCAGAAGGATAATAGAAATGTTGATAAAAGTTAGAAGAGGGGCAAAATGAGATTCAATGAGATGAATATTTAACTTGTGTAGGCAGTGTAGAGTACTAGGAAAAAATATGGAGTTCCTATAAAGGACTGGGAAAACAAATGGAGGAATATATATATATATAGTGATTTAGAAGGCTAGAATTATGAGGAGGTAGAGAAATAGTAGAGAAAGGTCTGAAAGGAAAAAGTTAATACTAATAAAAAAAAAATAAAAAAAAAAAAAAGAAAAAAGAAGAAGGAAACAAGGGGGGTCAATGATACCCCTAGGGTCCAAGTGGATCCTTCCTGCCTACTTGTGTTTATCAATGAATTTCGCCACAGAGTTCTATATGCAGGTCCTGAAGCAGCTTTTAGCTATTAAACTAAATTAAAAAGAATTTATTTTTCAATTGTTGAGGTGACCTCACTTTTTTTTTTTTTTTAGCCAAATGCAGGACCCAAAATAATTCCTCTTCTAGACCTACCCCCTTACGGAAGGGACCCTAGCTGGGCCCGTGGAAATTAATCAAGCACGTCCCACTTTCCGGACTGCCCAGGTTAGCTGAAACTCTGATGTTAGTCAGTGAAGATTGCTAAAGACGGCGGATTCCGCCCCTTCTGGTGCCGAGCTCCAGCGTCACCGGGCTGCTCAGTAAATTAGTTTGAGTGCAGATTCGCGTCTGCTCTCAGCCTGGTGCTGCTTCAGGTCGGCTTATCTGCTCCCCAAAGCTATGGGGCGGTGCAGGCAGCCAGATCGATGTCTAAAAATATAAAATACCCTTCCCTGTCTTCCAATCGAACCCTCCCTTCTTTGGGAAGTGTCCCTTCCTCCTGGCTCCGCAGCGGCCCGGGTCTTATCCCTGGGTGGCTAGGGAGATCAGCTCCGTTCCCCGACCAAAATCCCCCTCCGGTTCACCGGGTGCTGACTAGCTTTTTGCTCTGCTCACACAAGGTCCAAGGGGCGCCAGGCAGCCAGCTCCCCAGAAAATAAAACTTTTTCGCCCCCGCCCGCGGCTCCAAATGGCCGTTTTATTTTTTATTTCCGTAACCGCGGGGCTCAGCCGCCTGTGCCAACCTCCACCGGCAGCCTCAAAACTCACGAATCTCCACCGTTCGGTCCACGCCGCCGATCCGCGCAGATAGATGTCCCAAGCTTCTCACTCCACGCGTGCACAGCAGAGACCCCCGGGCAGGACCCCGTCCCCAATCCGCCTTGCTCTGGGAGCTTGCAGTGTGCGCCCTCCTACACCAACGCCATCTTGCCCCCCCCCCCCAGTGTATGTTTTGTTTCAATTATTGTGCCTTTAATTCACATAAAATCTTCTATTTCTCTATGTATACTTTCAAATTCTTCTTTGTTCTTACCCAGTGTCTTTTTGATATCCTTTATTTCTTTCACTAGCTCATCGAATTTATTAACGATACTTGTTTAAACATCTGTGATTACCTGGCTCAATTCCTTTTTCTTACCTGGAGGTTTAGTTTTTTCCTTTGGCTGGGCCATAACTTCCTGTTTCTTGTTATGGCTTTTAATTTTATGCTGGTGTCTTGGCATCTGAGTATCTCAGTACACTTTTCCTGGGCTCAGTTTCTCTCTTTTGTCTAAGGCTTTCTTTTTTATTGGCTTTGTGCTGGAGCCCCTCTTGGATACTTGGTTCAACTTATTTTGGAACTTTATAATGGCTCATGTTTAGCCAATCTGAATTTTTCTCTTTTTCATCTGTTTCTTGCCCTTTTTGTGTTGCTGGGGGCAGAGTAGGAGCCAAGGGTTTGGATGGTATTGTAAGTTGTGGATGCTGAAGCTGCCCACATTGTCCCAGGAACTGATGAAATTTCTCCCACCTTTCTCCACTGCCAGGGTTGGGGTTGGAGCTGCAGGTGTTTGCAGTAATCCAAGCCATGCTGGACAAGTCTGTCTTTACTTTCCCAGAGAGTTGGATGAAGCTCCATGCACATTCCTCCCTTGCTGTATGGGAATGGAGCCACAGTTCCTGGCAGTAAACTAAGTCTTGTGGGCCAAAAGTCATCACAGTGGCCCATACAGACTGACAAGGTACAGACCCCACTTCTCTCCTGCCATGGGTGGGGACAGAGACACGGATCTGCCCAACAATCTTGTCTGTACTGGCTGAAATCAACTTCAGTTGCCTGGACAGGCTGGGACAGCAATATCCCTCCTCCTGCTCTGTCAGGGACAGGGATGGGGCTACAGGTATATCCAACACTCTAGTCTCTGCTGCCTGAATGTGCCTGTGGTTGCCCAGAGAGGCTTAGGAATCACTACCCCTCTTTCTACCCTGTCAGGGGTGAGGATGGAGCCACATGGCACCCAACAATCTAATTCGTGCAGGCTGAAACTTGCTACAGTTGCCCAGAGCGGCTGGTGCAGGTCCTCCCAGTTTCCTCCCACCTGGAGGCAGGGCTTTAGTCCATGCTAGGGCAGCAATCTTACCTGGGTGGAAAGCATCTGGTTCCTATCATCACTGTGATTTTCTTCCCCTCATGCCAGGGGTGGAGTTAAAATGGGGACTACTGTCCTCTTTCTGACTTGGGCATGTTAAAATTTTGGCTGTACTTAGGATTGAGTTTAGCCAGACAAACGTACTAATTAGTAGGTGAATTTGATATCTGACCATGTCTTCCTCACTCATTTTTGGGAAATGGAGCTTCCATTTCCAGCCAGAGTATAGTTGCCATGTCATTTTGCCCCACCAGTGGAGAATGGGCACCAGCCTCCATGGTGTGGAGTGTTCTACTCATGAATCTTCTTTGCAGATGGGCAGTCTCTTCCTTCTGTTCTTTCAAGGGTGTCACAGGATGCTCTTCTGGTATCCTAGGCCCCCAAACAGGTGATTCAGATAGCACTGGTTGATTGCTACTGTACTATAGGATGAGCTTCATCTTGGAGTTTCCTACTCTGCTACCATATTGCCCCTCCTCGCACATTTCTTTTTTTTAATATATATTTTTTAAAGATACTTTTATTACATAAATGTTACATAAAAATTACAGGGGATTCCCATATGTCCCACTCCTTTCCCCTCCCACATTTTCCCATATTAACAACATCCATCCTTAGTGTGGTACATTTGTTACATTTGATGAACACATTTTGGAGCATTGTCACTAAGCATGGATTATAATTTACATTGTAATTTACACTCTCTTCCACACATGTAAGTTATGACAAGTTATATACTGGCCTGTATCTGTCATTGCAATGTCATTCAGGACAATTCCCAAGTCCTGAAAATGCCTCCAAATTACACTTATTTTTCCCTCTCCCTCCGTTCAGAACCTCCAGTGGCCACTGCCTCCACATCAATGATAAAAGTTCTTTCATTGCTAGAATCACAATAAGTCTATAGGAGGATACCAGTAATTCTACTGTAGTCCATCATTCATACCCTAATCTTGAGGATTCTGGGATGGTGATGCCCAATTCACCTGTAATTGAGAGGGGACCTAGATCTCATGGGACAGATGGATGGGACTATCTTGCTTGCAGTTGCAGACTCTTTCTGTTCCTTGAGATGGTCATTGTCCATCATCATCTCCTTGTTAGTTGTTTTGGGTGAATCCAATGAACTGGAGAGGTGGTGTTGCAAATTCATTGAGATTCAGGGCCCAACTGTTATATGGACAGCTCAAAGATTTGAGTCTCTTGGACATAAACCTATCAACTCTAGTGCAAACTATAGGTTCAAATAGAAGGGGCAGAAGAGCCATGTGTAGGGAAACCACAATGGAGTCCAGCTCTGTCACACCGGGGAGCATAAATTCCAAAGTAGGGATCACTGGCAGGGTGTCAAACCCCTGAGCTTTCAGCCCTGTCTATCGTGTCTGGATGTCAACAGAGACATTAGGAGCCCCACTATTAGAGGCAATATTTACTTTGGCAGTCAATGAGATCTTGCTGAGATGTGCATAAATGTAACATCTGAAATGCCCTCCCGACTCACTTTGAAGTGTCTTAGCCATATCAACTCATTTGTCTCTGACTTTTCTCCCTTTCGGTCAAGATCTTTTTCCAGTTGCATTGCTAGTTGGTGCTTGGTAGTAATCCCTTGGTGCCAGGGAGGCTCATCCCTGGGGGTCATGTCTCTTGCTGGGGGGAAGGTAATGTGTTTATATGCTGAGTTCAGCTTAGAGAGAGGCCACATTTGGGCATCAAGGAGGCTCTCAGGAGGTAACTCTTAGGCACCCTATAATGCTAGGCTGAGTTTCAATTTCAAAAGTAAAGTTTCCTAAGTACAGTCATCAATATCAAGGGCCCATCAATTGTCCATCCTCCTTCACTAGTCACTGTCCCTGTACACTGGGGATTCTTGCTGTCCCATTAGAAAATGTGGCAGAGCTCCTCATGATGGGAATTTGATATTCTTTTGGTTATTGTGTGACTCTCTACCCACTATGACATTGTCACATGAACTCTTAAACACATTCTTATGCCATATAGGTATGCCCCAGGTGAACCTCCTCCCATGCATCACCCATCTCTGACCGCCCACACCAATGGTGTCTCCTGCCACAGTTGTAACCCTTCTGTGATCCAAAACTTCTTCAAAATTGAAGCAAACATATAAAGGAAGACAATTAATAGGAAAATGATATAATAATGATAGTCTTTAAAATTAATGAATAAAATACCAAAATTTTTTTAAAAAAATTGAAATAATTAAAAAAATTTAAAAATATAAATTAAAAAAAATTTGAGCTTATGTCTTTCATCATTTTAAGATCTGTTGTCTTGTATGTGCAGTGACATTTTTTCTTTTTATTTCCCCAGTGTCTTTTTTTTTTTTTAAATAAGGTTTAGGTTTCAGAAACATCTTGAACACAATATAAAGGATTCCCATATACCAACGTCTTCACCCTTTTCCCCATTCCCCTTATTAATAACATTTTACATGTGGATGGTACAATTGTTATAATTGATGTACAAATATTGAAACATTGCTACTAACCATGGTCAATGATTTACATTACCATTTACATTCTGGATCATACATTTTTTATAGATTTTGATGAAGTTTAACATGGTCTTTATCCATCATTGCAAGATCTTGTAAAACAATTCCATTTCCTCAAAAATGCTCCATGTTCCATCTATTCTATTCCTCCCACCACCTCCCCTTGGGACCCATGGTATCCATCAAGATTAAATTACTGAAGGACAAGATTCATAGTTACTTTCAACAACATTGTGGGCCTAAAATACTGGCCTGTCCTCCCCTATTAGGCACAGACTAAGCTCTCGAGAGACTCCCGCCCTCTATTTGAGATCATAGCAGGACTCCCCAGGCTGGGAGTTCAACACTTTCCTGCTCATTATGTGAGTCTCCTGAAGCTGATACAACACACTATGACAAGACGAACACTACACACTCCATGGAAGCCTGCCCCAGGTACACACTGTCCCACATGCCTCCCACATCCAACACTTTAAGCCAGTAACCCACCTCTGCCATATTTGCCAAAAGAACATTTCAAATGTTGTAGTTCCAACCACATACTCACAAATCCCCATAGTTCACCTGCTTCTTCTCCCAACCCTCCCCCCAGTTCCATGGACATTCAAACCCACTCTCCCCATCTTACCCCCTTCAAAGCCCAGCACTGCCCAGCCCAATAGCATCACTGCACCACTGTCATGCCCATCCACTGCACTACTACTCTTTTCCACCTTATCAAAAATTTTGCTGAGATGGGCATTGACTCACAAACTTCTACTGCCTTACTGTCTCTGTATACCTGTCTTCCAGACTACAGCTCTGTAAGTCTGCTCAGTTTGCTTAATTCGTATCTGTGAGGTCATGTAATATTTGTCCTTCAGTGCCTGATCTTCAAGATTCATCCATGTTATTCCATATGTTAATATTGCATTCTTTCTTACAGCTGATTAATATTCCATTCTATGAATATACCACAACTTGTTTATCTATTTGTTTGTTGATGGACATTTGGGTGGTTTCCAACTTTTGGCAATAGTGAATAATGACACTACGAATATTAGTGTGCATATATCTGTTTGTGTCCCTGCTTTTAATTATTCTGGGTATGTACCCAGCAATGGGACTGCTGGATCAAAAGGCAGTTTTGAGTTAGTTTCTTGAGGAACCATCAAACTGTCCTCCACAATGGCTGCACAATTCTACATTCCACCAGCAGTGAATAAGGGTTTCCAGTGCTCCACATCCTCTCCAAAAACATGTAGTCTTCCCTTTTTTAATAGCCACAAGTGTAATGGGTGTAAGATAATATCTCATTATGGTTTTGATTTGCATTTCCCTAATTGCTAGTGATGTTGAACATCTTTTCATGTGTTTTTTAGCCATCTGTATTTTTCTTTGCAAAAGTGTCTATTCATATCACTTGCCATTTTTAAAATGGGGTGTTTGTCTTTTTATTTTCAAGATGTTAGCTTCACTCTGATTTCTAAAAAATATATTCTTTTATTTATTTTTAAAAGATACCTAGATTACAAAAATGTAACATAAAAAAATATAAGGTTTTACCATACGCCCCAATCCCCACACCTCCCATGTTTCCCCACATTAACAACTTCTTTCATTAGTGTGGTACATTCATTGTAATTGATGAAAACATTTTGGAGCATTTCCACTAAGCATGGATTATAGTTTACATTGTATTTTACACTCTCTCCCACTCAGTTCAGCAGGTTATGGCAGGATATATAGGGCCTGTGTATGTTGTTGCAATGTCATTCAGGCAACCTACAACACTAGGCTATGTTGCAATTTCAAGAGCAAAGGCTTATAAGCATAGTCGTCAATATCAAGGGCCCATCAATGGACTATCCTTCTTCATTAGTCATGGCACCTGTACTTGGGGGATTGTTGCTCTTCCATTAAAGAATGTGGCTGAGGTCCCCAGGATGTGAATTCAATATTCTTTCGGTTGTTGTGTGAATCTCTACCCACTGTGGCAATGCTCCATGAATATTTGAACACATTTATATACCTTATATGTATGCCCGGGTGAACTTCCTCCCATGTATCTCCCATCACTGACACCCCACACCAACGATTTCTCCTTGCCACAATTGTAACCCTTCTGTGATCCAACACTTCTTCAAAAATGAAGCCAAGAATATCACCCAAAACAATAGGAAAATGAAATAATAATGATAGGTTTATACATAACAAATAAAATACACAATAATTTACAAAAAATAAAATAAAATAATTAAGAAATTGGGGTTTTAAAAAATAATGAAAAATATTTAAAATTTTGTTGACGTTTTGCCTTTCATCACTGTAATATATGTTGTCCTGTATGTACAACGGCAATTTCTTCCATTTCTTCCCCAGTGTCTTACTTTATCTCATTTTGTCTTCAAAGAAGTTTTAGGTCTCAGTAAAGTCATGTACAGAATATAAGGGACTCCCATATACCCACCATCCTCTCCCTTTTCTCCTTCCCATATTAATAACCTTTTTATATGTAGAGTGTACATTTGTTACAACAGATGTACAAATATTGAAACATAGCTACTAACCATGGTCAATGGTTTACATTATGGTTTACATTTTTCACCATACACTTTTATAAGTTTTTGATGAAATTTAATATGGCCTGTGTCCATCATTGCAAGATCATGCAGAACACTTCCATTTCCCCCTAAATACCCCCTCTTCCATATATTCTATTCCTCTCTCCCTCTCCCCTCGGGGCCCATGGCAACAACCAGGCTTCACTCCTTGAAGAAAAGATTCATAGTTACTTGCAAAAACACTGAGGGCTTGATGTACTGATTAGTCCTCCCTCATTAGGAACTGCCCATGCTCTCGAGAGATATCCACCACTCTGTCTGAGATCATATCGGGCTCCTCCAGGATGGGAGTCTAATTCCTTTCCACTCATTATGTGGGTCTCTACCCACTGATACAACACACTATGACAAAATGATCCCTCGCACATTCTCTAGAAGACTACCCCAGGAGCTCCCTGTCCCAAATGCCCCCCCATTCAACACCTTAAACCAGTAACGCTTCCTTGTCATATTGCCAAAAGATCTTTCTTAACATTGTAATTTCAACCGCGGACCCGCCAATCCCCAATGTTCCCCTGGTCCCTCCCCCAACCCTCCCCCCAGTTCCATGGACCATCCAACGCATCCTCCCCACCCTACCCCCCTGTCAAGCTTGCACAACCCAACCCAACACCCCTGTCAATCCCTTCACTGCACACCTACTCACTTCCACCTTATCATAAATTTTGCCCATATTGGCATTGGCTCACAACCTTTTTCTCCCTTTCTATTTCCTGTAAACCTATCTTCCAGACAATAGCTCTGAGTCTGCTTGAATTGCTTAATTCATATCAGAGATGTCATGTAATATTTTTCCTTCAATTCCTGGCTTGCTTCACTCAACATAAGATCCTCAAGACTCATCCATATTATCCTGTGTGTTAGTACTGTATTCCTTCCTACAGCTGAGTAATATTCCATTGTATGTTTATACCATATTTTGTTTATCCATTCATTTGTTGATGGGTATTTGGGTTGATTCCAACTTTTAGCAATTGTGAATAATGCCACTATGAACATTGGTGTGTGTGCATATATCTGTTCGTGTCCTTGCTTTCAATACTTCTGGGTATATACCTAGCAGTGGAATTGCTGGATTATATGGTAGATCTATAATTAGTTTTTTGAGGAACTGACAAACTGTCCTCCACAATGCTGGGCCACCAGCAGTGGATGAGGGTTCCCATTCCTCCATATCCTCTCCAACACTTGTAGTCTCTGTTTTTTTAATGGCTGCCCATCTAGTGGGTGTAAGGTAATATCTCATTGTAGCTTTGATTTGCATTTCCCTAATAGCTAGTGACGTTTAACATCTTTTCATGTGCATTTTAGCCATTTGTATTTCTTATTTGGAGAAGTGTCTGCTCATATCACTTGTCCATTTATTAAATGAGTTGTTTGTCATTTTATTTTTATATGCTGGATATTAGGCTCCTATCAGATATATGGTTACCAAATATTTTCTCCCATTGGTGAGGCTGTCTTTTCACTTTCTTGAAAACATCTCTGAGGTGCAAGAGGTTTTAATTTTGAGGTCCAAGGTATCTATTTTTTCTTTCACTGCTCATGCTTTTGGTGTGAATTTCATGAAGCCATTTCTTATTACAGGGTCCTGCAGATGCTACCCTACATTATCTTCCAAGGTCTTTATGGTCTTGGCTCTTATATTTAGATATTTGATCCATCTTGAGTTGATTTTTGGATAAGGTGTGAGATGCTGTTCCTCTCTCATTCTTTTGGATATGTATATCCAGTTCTCCAAGTACTATTTGTTGAAGAGACCATTCTTTCCCAGTTCAGTGGAATTGGTGACTTTGTTGAATATAAGTTGACTGTACATGTGGGGATCTATATCAAAACTCTAATTTCGCTTCCATTGATCAGTATTTCTAGCCTTGTGCCAATGCCATGCAGTTTTGACCACTGTAAACTTGTATATTTTAAAGTCAGGTAGTGTAATTCCTGTAATTTTGTTTTTCTTTTTTGATATTATAGGCCCTTTGCCCTTCCAAATAAATTTCATCATTAGGTTTTCCAATTCAGGAAAAAATGCTGTCGTAACTTTATTGGGATTGCATTAAATCTGTAAATCAGTTTGGGTAGGATAGACATCCTAATGATGCTTAGTCTTCCTATGCATGAACAGACAATTTTCTTCCATTTATTTAGGTCTTCTTTGATTTCCTTTAACAGTTTTGTGTAGTTTTCCACATACAAGTCATTTACATCTTTAGTTAAATATTTTCCTAAGTATTTGCTTCTTTTAGTTGCTATTGTAAATTGGATTTATTTTTTCTTGATTTCCTGCTCAGTTTGCTCATTTTAGTTGTACAGAAATGATACTGATTTTTGCACATTGATCTTATAGGCTGCCACTTCACTGAACTTATTTATAAGCTCTAGAAGATTTGTTGTAGATTTTTCAGGGTTTTCTGTGTATAGGATCATGTCATCTGCAAATAGTGAAATTTTTACTTCTTCCTTTCCTATTTGGATGACTTTTATATGTTTTTCTTGCCTAAGTACTCAAGCAAGTACTTCTAACACAATGTTAAAATAGAGCAGTGACAGTGGGCATCCTCGTCTAGTTCCAGATCTTAGAGGGAAAGCTTTTAGAATTTCACCATTGAATATGATGTTAGCTATGGCTTTTTCATACATATCTTTTATCATGTTAAGGAAGTTTCCTTCTATTCCTATCATTTGAAAAAAAATTTTTTTAATCAGAAAGTGGTGCTGTATTTTGTCAAATGCTTTTCTGCATCTATAGACATGATAATGTGATATTTTTCAGTCGACCTCTTTATGTGTTGTATTACACTGATTGATTTTCTTCTGTTGAACCATCCTTGCATACTAGGGATGAAAACCCCTTGGTCATGGTGCATAATTCATTTGATGTGTTGTTGAATACGATTAGCAAATATTTTGTTGAAGGTTTTAGCATCTAGGTTCATTAAGGAGATCAGTCTATAGTTTCCTATCTCATAGGGTCTTTATTTGGCTTTGGTATTAGGGTGATGTTGGCATCATAGAATGAGTTAGACAATGATCCCTCCACTTCTATTTTTTGGAAGAATTTATGCAGGATTGGTGTTAGTTATTTCTGGAATGTTTAGTAGAATTCACCTGTGAAGCTGTCTAGTACTGGGCTCTTGTTAGTTGGGAGGTTTTTAATGACTAATTCTATCTCGTTACTTGTGATTCATCGATTGAGTTCATCAATTTCCTCTTTTGTCAATGTATCCTGTAACTATGTCATTCCACTGCCTTCTTGTCTCCATCATTTAAGATGAGAAACCTGCACTTAATCTTATCATGTTTCCCTTGTATGTGATGGATCTTTTTTCTCTTTCTGCTTTCAGTATTCTCTCTTTGTCTTGACCATTGGTCAAATTGTAAAGTATTTGTTTTGGAGTTGGCCTGTTAGGATTTTTACTGTTTGGGGTGCACTGTGCTTCCTGGACATGTACATCCATGTCCCTCAATTGGATTGGGAAATTTTAAGCCATTAGTTCTTCCAACACGCCTTCTGTTCCCTTCCCCTTCTCTTCTCCCTCTAGGATGCCTATAATGCACATGTTTGTGTGGGTCATGTTGCCATGCAAATCCCTAAGTCCCTGATGGATTTTTTCTATCTTTTGAGCTATCCATTCTACTATCTGTCTGATTTCACCTGTATTGTCTTCCGCTTTACTGATTCTTTCCTCTGCCTGTTTGAATCTGTTGTTATGTGCTTCCAGTGTATTTTTGATTTCTTGGATTGTGCCTTTCATCATCATCATATCCATTATCTTTTTATGTATGCTTACGATTTCTTCAGTATGTTCTTTCAGAGTCTTCTTAATATCCTTATCTCTTCCTTCACTTCATTAAGTTAATTCATGATATTTGTTTGGACACCTCTGATTTGTTGTTCCATGTTCTGCATCTTCTCTTTTATTTTAAAATTTTCACTGGGTTTTGCCATGTCTTCCTGTTTCTTAGTATGGCTTGTAAATTTTTGTTGGTGTTTAAGCATCTGTTTATCTTGATGGGTTTAGTCAGTTGATTAACTTCTCTTTCTACTCTATGGTTTTATTTTGTTGTTTTTGTGCATGTGGTAAGGTTTCACTTTGACACGTCATTCCTCTTATTCTATTTCCTTGCTTTTGTTTATGTGCCATTGAAAAAAAATAGGACTAGAAAAAAGGAAAGAGATATTTATAGAAAATTAATAATAGTATTAATAATAGTAAAAGCTAGAAAAGGAACCATGCAAGACCTAGGAAAATGAATCATTAACCCAAGTAAGAAGTATGGAGGAATAAGAATAAAAAAGTGGAATAGAAAAAATGAAATGAGAACCAAAAGAGATAAATATATATAGAATGATTTAAAAGGACAGAATGATGAGAAGAGAGGAAAAGACAAATGTAAAGAGAAAAAGAAAAAAAAATTTAAAGAAATAAATAGCAAAAAAAGAGCAAAATAAAAACAAGAAAAATGATAGACCAAACAAAAAAAGGTGGAATTTAAGAACAACAACAGAAAACAGAAGGTATTAAAATGAAGGAAAGAAAATAAGTAGCATAGGTAGAAAAAATCAGTAAAAGAAAAAAAAAGGGAATCAGAGAAAGGGGAAAGACAACAAACAAGAACAAGACAGCATCAACTAATTTTTAAAAAAGGAGAATGAAAGTAAAAGTAACAAAAAATAAAAATAAAAACAAGGAAAAACAACCTTCTCTCTTAGGCCCCTAAGATGCTTCTCGGGCTGCCACTGTTCATCAATCAATCAACCTGCAACCTGCCCTCTTCAGGTTTTGAACCAGGTTTTAGAAGAGTTAAATAAGGAAAAAAAATTAACACTAAAAAAAACAAAAACAAAAACAAAAAAACCACGAAAGATCCAAGAAAAGCTAATACAAAAAGAATGTGTATATGTTCCCTATCATAAATTATCAGACAGATGCCTGACACCCAAGTGGATAACTTCCCTAAGAAGAGCTGGGAATCAAACCTGGGACCTCGTATATGCAAGGTGGGAATTCCTCCACTGAGGTAAACTGTCTCCTTAGGTTAGTTAGCCTTTCAGCAAGCTATCCGCCCACTTTCTCTCAGGCAGGTTAGATTCCTAGCAATTTGCCAGAATCCTGCTGATTAGGCACCAGTCTGTCCCTGCCCCCTGTCTAATCTAATTCTTTATCTGGGTGGCTGGTCATGACTGTCTTCCTGAGGAGATCCCCCCTCCCCAATCCCCATTGTGTCTGGGTTTCTTTCGAGATTCAAAGGGGTGTCAGCTGGGCAAACTCACTCCCACACTCCCACCCTCCCAGACCCCTCTTTCTCCCAGGAAATGCCCCTCACACTCCATTCATAGCAGCGAGCCAGGGGCTTCACTTAGGCTATTTGACCTGAGGCCAAAGTATATATGCTGCTTCCAGCCACAGTGGCCAGCAACTCACAGTTTTCCTTTAGCTTTTTTTTATCTTTCCAATACCCTCCTAGATGACTCAGAGCACCTTACCCTTCTCTCTATATACAAAGCAGCTCCTTCAGATTTGTCTCTGGCCTTTCTCCACTCCTTTGCTGTGAGAGGGGTCAGACATTGCCTACCCACCTCAGTGCCATTTTCCCAGAACCCCACATTTCTTTTTATATTTAAAAAATATTAATCCCAAACTTCCATTTGGTTTCCACAAAACTTTCTTTTTTCCCTTGTTTATTCCTCCTCTCCTTGGTCCAAAATCCTCCGTGCTTTAAGCAATCCAAGGGATCAAGCTGGTTACAATTTTCCAGTTGGGAAAATACTGAATAATATGATTATTCCACTGGCGCATTCTCAATAGCTATTGTTGCTTTATTATTCAACAGTTATGCCACAGTAAAAGAGATGGCTCAGTCGTCCAGTGCTGACTCTTGCCTGGTTTTTGTGGTTTTGAACTGTTGTATCCATCCAATAAGAGTGCAAGAGAAAGTAAATGGAATCCTCTTTTCCAAGTGTTATACTTACTTATATCCAGTGCATGTTATATTAGATCTGAGTTCAAGCACATTATTGTTGGTTTGGGCACATATATGGAGCCAAGGGTGCAATAGAAATCCAGCAAGAGACACGTGACATACTTGTCATCTTCCTTAAATGAAGTTCTACTGCATAGCTGGAATCATATTTCAAACTCCTTCCTAATAAAAATGAGTTTCTGGTTGGGTAAGGCAGTGGGCAGTGGGGCTGATTTTGCTTCTTGACAGATACCAACAATACTGCCATCCCAGGGCATGAGATATACTATAATAACTTTGGACTTCTTAGCGAAAGGATCTAGATTTGGATTCCCTTCCTTTCAGAAGCCACATTTGCCAATTGCTTCTTCCCAACAATTCTAAACCTCATTATACAAATATGTTTGGGAAAAAGTTGATACAGTTCCAATGTCATGAAAATCTGAAACAACTGGGACACTTGCAAAGTTGCTCAAATTTCCAGATATAGCCTTCCCTCAATCACTACTCACTTTATATTCATTTAACAAAAAGGTCTACTAGATAATTACTAGAACAACAAAAAATCTATTCTAATGTTGCTTGATGTGTCAATAATTTAAAATATTTGCAGATAATTTTGAGAAGAAATTTTCTCTACTACCCCCCCTCCCCAAACTAAAAATCTGCTTCACTGGGTATGTCACTATCTGTCTGTATATCTATCCATCCATCCAATGCACACAAACACACATACTCCATAACTACTTCCTACACTTTGAATACACATCTATATTAATATTATTCTACAGGATCATTATTTTTATTCAGGCTATATATATATATGTATCTAACACAAAAATTCCCATTTTATCTATTTTTAAGTCTACACTACTGTGGCATTAATTCCATTTACACTGTTATGCTACCATCACCACCATACATTACCAAGATTTTTTTCATTACCCGAAACAGAAACTCTATACCTATTCAACAATAACTTCTCATCCCCCCTTCCACAGCTATTCAAAATATTGAATCTACTTTTTTTTAGGGGGCCCTGGGGATTGAACCCAGGTGTTTATACATGGGAAGCAAGTGCTCAATCACTGAGATGCATCTGCTCCCCAATGACAGTTGGTTTTTATGTTTGTTTGTTTTTAGGAGGTAACGGGGATCAAACCTGGGACCTCATATGTGGGAAGCAGGCACTCAACCACTTGAGCTACATCTGCTCCCTCTAATCTACTTTTAATCTCTACTAATTTACTTATCTTAGTGGGAAATAAGTGACATCATACAATATTTGTCCATTGGAATCTGGCCTATTTCAGGATACATAATACTTTCACGATTCATCCATGTTGTAGCAAATTTCAGAACTACATTCTTTTTTTTTACAGCTATAATATTCCATTATATGTATACACCACATTTTCTTTATCCTTTCATCAATTGACTTCGGGCTTTGGATTTTGGTGGTTTGCATCTTTTGGCAATTGTGAATAATGCTGCTATGGACATTGCTGTACAAGTATCTGTTTGAGATCCTGATTTGAATTCTTTTTTGTATATGTCTAAAAGTGGAATTGTCAAGTCATATGGTCATGCTATGTTTAATATCCCGAGGAACTGTCAAGTTGTTTTCCACAGAGGCTGTGCCATTTTACAATATGACTAACAATGTAAAAGTGTTCCAATCTCTGTGCATCTTCACCAATGTTATTCATTTTCTGTTTTTTTTTTTTTTTTTTTTTAATTTAATAATAACCATCTTAGTGAGTGTGAAGTGGTATTTCATTGTGGATTTAATTTCCATTTCCTTAATGGCTAAAGATGCTGAGCATCTTTCAATGTGGCTATTGGCCATTTATATATATTCTGTGTAGAAATGTCTATTTAAGTTCATGGCCTGTTTTTAATTGGTTTATTTGTCTTTTTGTTATTGATTTGTAAGAGTTCTTTATATGTTCTGGATATTAAGCACTTATCATACACATGATTTACACCTATTTTGTCCCACTCTGTGGGGTGTCTTTTCACTTTCTTGATAATGTCATTTGATGCCCAAAAGTTTTCAATTTTAATCAAGTCCATTTTATGTATTTTTTCTTTTTATCTCATGCTTTAGGTGTCATATTTAAGAAATCATTCCTAAACCCATGGTCATGATAGTTTTCCCATGTTTAAGTCTTTGTTTGATGCTTTTAACTCTTGCATTTAGTTACAATCAGCAATGATCTATACAGTGCCCTTTTAAGTGGCTATATTCTTTTCTATAGCAGAGGCTTGATTTTGTTTATAGAAGTGCTCTGAAAAAAATCTGATAATTAGATTCATATTCTTTCTAATTTTTCACTCTAATGCACAATTCTGTGATTGACATCCTTGCAGATAATGTATGCATATAACTTTTATTAGTGTTTTTGAAAATATCCCTTTACTTTTTATTTTTTAAAAGAAAATTTAGATGATATAAATGTTACATTAAAAAACATAGGAGAGGAGGATTCGGCAAGATGGCATTAGTGTAGGAGGGTGCACACTGCAAGCTCACAGAGCAAGGCGGATTGTGGACGGGGTCCTGCCCAGGGGTCTGTGCTGTGCACGAGTGGAGTGAGAAGCTTGGGACATCTATCTGCGCGGATCGGCGGCGTGGACCTAACGGTGGAGATTCGTGAGTTTTGAGGCTGTCGGTGGAGGTTGGCACAGGCGGCTGAGCCCCGCGGTTAGGGAAAAAAAAATAAAACGGCCATTTGGAGCTGCGGGCGGGGCGAAAAAGTTTTATTTTCTGGGGAACTGGCTGCCTGGCATCCCTTGGACCTTGTGTGAACAGAGCAAACGAGCTATTCAGCGCCTGGTGAACCGGAGGGGGTATTTTGTTCGGGGAACGGAGCTGATTTCCCTAGCCACCCAGGGATAAGACCCGGGCCGCTGCTGAGCCAGGAGGAAGGAACACTTCCCAAAAAAGGGAGGGTTCGGTTGGAAGACAGGGAAGGGTATTTTATATTTTTAGACATTGATCTGGCTGCCTGCACCGCCCAATAGCTTTGGGGAGCATATAAGCCGACCTGAAGCACCATCAGGCTGAGAGCAGACGTGAATCTGCACTCAAACTGATTTACTGAGAAGCCCGGTGACGCTGGAGCTCGGCGCCAGAAGGGGCGGAATCCGCCATCTTTTAGCACTCCTCACTGACTAACATCAGAGCTTCAGCTAACCTGGGGAGTCCGGAAAGTGGGACGTGCTTGATTAATTTCCACAGACCCAGCTAGGGTCCCTTCCGTAAGGGGGTTGGTCTAGAGGAGGAATTATTTTGGGTCCTGCATTTGGCTAAAAAAAAAAGTGAGGTCACCTCAACAAATGAAAAATAAATTCTTTTTAATTTAGTTTAATAGCTAAAAGCTGCTTCAGGACCTGCATATAGAACCCTGTGGGGAAATTCATTGATAAACACAAGTAGGCAGGAAGGATCCACGTGGACCCTAGGGGAATCATTGACCCCTCTTAGCTCTGTTTGACTGCTTGCCTGTGTGGATCTTTGGTTTCTCTCTGTTACTCTCTGGTCTATTGTTATTATTCCCGTTTTCCTCCCCCCTTCCTTTTTCCTTCTTTTTTTTTTTTTTTTTTAAATAGGTGCTACCAGCTGGTCGCTTCTTTGCTGGGCTTCTATTCAGTAATTTCCCACTCGCTGTATATATTGATTCTGTATTACAAACTACCGCTTATCCTTCCTGCATCTTTCTGCCTTCTGTTTTCTGTTGTGGCTCTTAGAGACAATATTTTTTCATAGGCCCACAACTTAAGGGTGTCAAATTCTATCCCATCTATTTTGTTTTCTTCTTCTTTTTTCTTTTTTTTTTTTATTAGTATTAACTTTTTCCTTTCAGACCTTTCTCTACTATTTCACTCCCTCCTCATAATTCTAGCCTTCTAAATCATTATATATATATATTCCTCCATTTGTTTTCCCAGTCCATTGTAGGAACTCATTATTTTTTCCTAGTACTTTACACTGCCTACACAAGTTAAATATTCATCTCATTAAGTCTCATTTTGCCCCTCTTCTAAATTTTATCAATATTTCTATTATCCTTCTGCCTTCCTTACATCTTTTGATTCCTCTGGCCCTAACCTTTTGCCTTCAAGGGAACATAGAAAGAAGCAAGGAAAATAAAATAAGAAGAAAAACTGCTAAAGAGAAAACTTAACTCACACGTAGAACCAACAGCTAAATAAAATTCTAGAGCATAGAGAAAAGCTAATCAACTGAACAAACCCATCAAGATAATATGATGACCAGAGGGCAACAGAAAAATACAAATGACTCTGAAAAACTGGAAAACATGGACCAGTCCAGTGCACAAAATAAAAACCAGGAAGCAATGCAGTACATTGAACAACTAATCAAAGCTATCCAAACAAATATCATGGACCAACTTAAAGAACTGAAGGAAGAGATTAAGGATATAAAGAAGACA
>JAKSZT010054502.1:1841826-1868694 GCA_026826555.1 Tolypeutes matacus | reverse complement strand
TCTCCAAGGGAGCAGCAATAGTCCTCTGAGTGTAGGGACAGTGCCTGTCAAAATAGGATGACCCACTGATGTTTTTTTTTTCATTGATGTCTACCCTTGTGAGTCTTTGCTCTTGTAAATGAGACTTAGCCTGCAGTTGTGGGGTGCCCAATGGTTGCCACCTGAGAGCCTCCTTGTTGCTCAAATGTGGCCTCTCTCTAAGCCAAACTCAGCGTATGATTGGATTACCTTCCCCCCAACGTGGGACATGACTCCCGGGGATGAGCCTCCCTGGCAACGAGGGATTAATACCATGTGCCAACTGGCAGCTTTGCACAGTGGCAGTATCGTAGCCAATGAGGTTTATCCGAGGCGCGATTATTGCTAATTGAAAACTTTTCCCAAGTGCCAACTGGCAACACAACTGGAAAAAGACCTTGAATATAAGGGGGAAATGGTAAAGACAAATGAGTTCAAGTGGCTAAGAGACTTCAAAGAGATTCGGGAGGTCATCCCAGAGGTAACTCTTACGCACACCTCAGTAGGAGCTCATAGAACATCTAAGTGCCTATCACCCCACTCAGTGGGGTTCCTGAGAGTTCCCGAGACACCCTGGTCCTATATAAGGGGGGATAGCCCCAGAGACTGATGCCTTATCAGTGGGTTCTGTTTTGGAATCTGTGCTCCTGAGAGTGACAGAATTAGACTAAAAAAAGTCCTGCTTGCACATGGTTCACCAGTCCCTTCTATTCAAACCTATATGTGATGCTGGAGTTTTTAGGTATACTTCCAGAGACTGGAGCCTCCCGCCTACCTATGTGCCAGGTGTGCATGAAATGTAGGTGGAGTTGCAACTCCTACCCTACAGCTCAATGGACTCATCCAAGTCACTTGGTGAGGAGAAAACGATGGGCAATGGCCATCCCAGGGAATGGAGAGGGCCTGCTTCGGCAGGCAGGATCATCCCACCCACCATATCCATGGGATATAAGCCCTCTCTCACTTGGAGTTGGAGTGGACATCACCCTCCCAGTCCCCTCAGGATTGGGGGCAGAACTATGGACTAGAGTGGACTTGATGGTATTCTCTTGTTCACATATGGTCATTCAAGCAATGCAAGAAATTATAACAATGAGGAGGAGCCAGTGGCCACTTGACACTTTTGGGGTAGGGAGGGGATCAGCAGTTGAAATACAGGGGCTTCTTTGGGATTTGGAGGTTGTCCTGAGTACTGTTGTGGCAACGGATGTAGGCCATTTTAAATCAGCACACACCACTCAGTACTGAGTGGGAGAGAGTGTGGTCTATAGTTTGAACTGTGGTCTATGGTTGGTGGCAAGGTTCCAGGATGTGTAAGTTTATTGAGGGTGGTGGGCCACACTGTGGGAGATGTTTGTGTGGGATATGGTGGGAGGTGTGGGAGGTGGGCCACATGGGAATCCCAGTGGGTTCCGTGTAATATTTTGGGTAATCTAAGCACCTCCTAAAATATATGTATATGTATATATATATATATATATAAATAACATTTTTATAAGCAAATACACATATATGCATATATATTTATATATCATTTTGCAAATGTTTGTATGTATTGTGAGAATTTTGATTTTTACCCATAATAAAAAAAAGAACAAAAAAATAAACAAAAAGAAAAAAACATAGGAGATTCCCATGTACCTCATATCCTCTTCCTCCCAAACTTTCTCCCATTAACAACATCTTCTATTAGTGTGGTACATTTGTTATAAATGATGAAAACATATTATAGCATTGCTACTAACCATGGTCTATAGTTTAGATTATGGTTTACACTTTGCACCCCACAATTTTATAGTTATTGACAAAATGTATAATGTCCTGTATCCATCATTGCAATGTCATGCAGAACAATTCCAATATCCAAAACATCCCCCATTTTACACCTATTCTTCCCTCTTCTTCCCTTCAGAACCTCTGGTGGCCACTGTCTTTATATCACTGTTACATGTTCGTCCATTACTAAGTTAATAAGTCCCTCCTTATGTTTTTTCACTCCTCAATCTTGAGGATTTTGTGATGGTGATGCCTAATCTACTTTCAGTTGAGATGGGGCTTATATCTCATGGGCAGATGAGTTGAACTGTCTTGCTTACTGTTGCAGATACTCTAAGTTTTTGGGGATGGACCTTGTCCACCATCATCCTTTTGTTAGTTTTCCTGGGTGAGTCTGATGAATTCGAGGGTAGGTATTGGCTGCAACTCTGCTGAGATTCAGGGTTCAACCAGCATATGAACACACCAAAGGTTTAAGTCTCTGAGACATACATTTAATGGGCATAGTGCTAATTATAGGTTCAAATAAAAGGGGCATAAGAACCATTTGTAGGAAAATTATAAATAAGTCCAACTCTGATACAGTGGGGTGATAAGTTATCATACATTCCAAGGCAAGACTCCCTGACAGGGTGCCTAATTCCTGGGGTTGTCTGCCCTGTTTATAGTGTCCAGAAGTTTCTATAGCCCTCAGGAGGGCCCTTGCTTGAGGCACTGTTTACTGCAGAAGTCAGTGAGATCCTCCTAAAATCTGCATAAGAGTAACGTATGGAATGACTTCCTGATTCATTTTGAAATCTTTTAGACATAAAGAATCATTCATATATAATGTTTCCCCCTTTTAGTCAAGGTCTTTTTCCATATGCATTACTATTGTCACTTGGTAATAATACTTAGTGACAGTGAAGCTCATCTCTGGAAGTCCTGTCCCACACTGGGAGAAAGGTAGTGTGAATTTATATGCTGAGTTTGGCTTAGAGAAAGGCCACATTTGAGCAACAAGGAGGCTTTCAGGAGGTAACTATTATGTAATATAAAATACTTTGCTAAGTTTCAATTTCACAAGAACAAGGTTCATAAATACAAGCATGAATATCAAGGGCCTGGTGTATTTGTCTGTCCTCCTTCACTACGCACTGCCCATGTACTCTATGGTTTCTTTTTTATTTTTATTTGAAATATGATTTTTAATGAGTTTTATTTTTTAAAGATATTTAGATTATATAACTGTTATATACAAAATACAGGGGATTCCCATATACCCCACTCCCTACCCTTCCCACACCTTCCCACATTAACAACCTTCATTAGTGTGGTACATTTGTTACAATTGATGAACACTTATTGTAGCATTGCCACTAAGTGTGGATTATAGTTTACATTACAGTTTAAACTCTCTCCCACACAATTTTTTAAGTTATGACAAGACATATAATGGCCTGCATCTGTCATTGCAATGTCATTCAGGACAATTTCAATGTCTTGAAAATGCCCCCCATATTACACCTATTTTTCCCCTCTCCCACTCATCAGAACCTCCAGTGGCCACTGTCTCCACATCAATGATAAAAGTTCTTCCATTGCTAGAATAATAATAAGTCTATAGTAGAATAGCAGTAAGTCTACTCTAGTCCATAGTTCATTCCTCAGTCTTGAGGATTCAGGGATGTTGATGCCCAATCTGCCTCTAATTGTGAGGGGGCTTAGATCCCATTGGGGCAGGTAGATGGGACTATCTAGCTTGCTTTTGTAGACTCTCTGTTCCTTGGGATGGTCCATCATCATTTCTTTTTTGTTGTTCTGTTTGAGTCCAATGAAATGGAGGGTAGGTGTGGCAACTCTATTGAGATTTAGGGCCCAACTGGCACATGGAAAGCTCAAAGATTTAAGTCTCTTGGATATACACCTATCAACTCCAATACTAACTATAGGTTCAAATAGAAGGAGCAGAAGATCCATGTATAGGGAAACCACCACTGAGGCAACTCTGCAACACTGAGGAGCATAAATTCCAAAGTAGGGATCACTGATAGGCACCAAACTCCTGAGGTTTCAGCCCTGCCTATAGTGTCTGGATGTCTCTAGAGCCTGTAGGAGCCCTACTATTTGAGACAATATTTACTGTGGCAGTCAATGAGATCCTGCTGAGATGTGCATGGACATAACCTCTGGAATGACCTCTCAACTCACGTTGAAGTCTCTTAGACATGTAAACTCATTTGTCTTTCCCCTTTCCCCATTTTGGTCAAGGCCTTTTTCCAGTTGCATTGTTAGTTGGTTCTTGGTAGTAATCCCTCAGTGTCAGGGAGGTTCATACCCGGGAGGCATGTCCCATGTTGGGGGGAAGGTAAGCATTTATATGCTGAGTTTGGCTTAGAGCAAGGCCACATTTGAGCAACAAAGAGGCTCTCAGGAGGTAACTCTTAGGCAACCTATAATACTGGCTAAGTTTCAATTTCAAAAGAAAAGGTTCATAAGTACAGTCATCAATAACAAGGGCCCATCAATAGCCCATCCTCCTTCAGTAGTTCCTGCCCCTGTACTCAAGGAATTCTTGCTCTCTTAGTAGAGAATGTGGCAGAACTCCCCAGGATGGAAATTGGATATTTTTTCAGTTATTGTGTGGATCTTCACCCACCATCACAATGACCCATGAACACTTGAACTCTTTCATATGCCTTATAGGTATGTCCCCAGGTGAACCTCTTACCGTGCTTCCTGCTTCACTGATACCCCACATCAATGATCCTCTCCTGCCACAGTTGTAACTCTATTGAGATCCAAAACTTCTTTAAAATTGGAGCCAAGAAAATAACCGAATAAAATTAATAAGAAAATGAAATAATAATGATTGTTTTAAAAACCACAAACAAAATACAAAAAGAATTTGAAATAATAAAAAATAATAAAATAAAATAAAATAAAATAATAAATTTTGTCATTATGTCTTTCATTACTTTAAGATCTGTTGTCCTGTACGTAGTGTCATTTTCTTCCATTTCTTTTCCCAGTGTCTTATTTTTTTCATTGTATCTTCAGAGAAGCTTAAGGTTACTGAAGAAGCATGTACAAAATATAGGGGATTCCCGTATACCCAAAATACTCCCTCTTTCCCCCTTTCCCTTATTAATAATATTTTACATGTGGGTGGTATATTTGTTACAACTGATGTACAAATATTCAAGCATTGGTACTAACCATGGTCAATGATTTGCATTATGGTTTACATTTGGACCATGCAGTTTTATAAATTTTGATGAAATTTAACATGGCCTGGCCTTTCGGCCGGAACCGCCATCTTGCAGTTAATTCGCCAAAATGACGAACACAAAAGGAAAGAGGAGAGGAACCCGCTATATGTTTTCTAGGCCTTTTAGAAAACATGGAGTTGTTCCTTTGGCCACATATATGCGAATCTACAAGAAAGGTGATATCGTAGACATAAAGGGAATGGGCACTGTTCAAAAAGGAATGCCCCACAAATGTTACCATGGCAAAACCGGAAGAGTCTACAATGTTACCCAGCATGCTGTTGGTATAGTGGTAAACAAACAGGTTAAGGGCAAGATTCTTGCCAAGAGAATTAATGTACGCATTGAGCATATTAAGCACTCTAAGAGCCGAGATAGCTTCCTAAAACGTGTGAAGGAAAATGATCAGAAAAAGAAGGAAGCCAAAGAGAAAGGTACCTGGGTCCAACTGAAGCGCCAGCCTGCTCCACCCAGAGAAGCACACTTTGTAAGAACCAATGGAAAAGAGCCTGAGCTACTGGAACCTATTCCCTATGAATTCATGGCATAAGAGATGTAAATAAAATAAAAGACTTGTGGATTGTAAAAAAAAAAAAAAAAAAAAAAAAAAAAAAATAACATGGCCTGTATCCATCATTGCAAGATCATGTGGAAAAATTCCAATGTCCTCAAAATGCCCCATGTTTCATCTATTCTATTCCTCCCTTCCCTTCCCCTGAGGACCCATGGCAATGATCAAGCTTCCCTCCTTGAAAATCAACACTCATAGTTACTTGCAACAACATTGAGGGTTTGACATACTGGTTTGTCCTCCCCTATTAGGTACTGCCTATGCTCTTGAGAGACTCCCGCCCCTCTATTTGAGAACATAGCAGAACTCCCCAGGATGGGAATCCAACACCTCCCCTTCATTGTGTGAGTCTCCACCCACTGATACTACACACCAAGACAGGATGAACACTCACATACAGCCTGGAAGCCTGCCTCAAAGGCACCCTGTCTCACATGCTGCCCACATCCAACACCCTAAACTAGTGACACTTCCCTGCTGTATTTGCCAAAAAACATTTTGAAAGTTGTAGTTTTAATCACATACCTATTAATCCCCAGATTTCATCTGCTCCCTCCTCTGACCCTCTCCCCAGTTCCATGAACAGTGCAACCACCCCAACCTCCCTACTCTATGTATTCTTGCCACTCTATTAGAGAATGCAGCAAGACTCCCCAGGATGGGAATCCAATATTATTTTGGTTATTGTGTAGGACTCCATCCACCAAGACAACACCCCACGACCACTTGAACACTTTCATATTCCATAGATGTATGCCTCAGGTGCAGCCCCCCACCACTGACACCCCTCAACTTTGATCATTCCCTGTCACAGTTGCAACTCATCTGCAATCCACAATTTTCCCCAAAACAAAGCCAAAAAATAAATAAATAGAAATAATAAAAAATAAAAATTAAAAATTAAATTAAAAAATATAAAAATTAAAAAAATTTTCTGAATTGTGTCTTTCATTCCCTTAAGATCTTTTATCTCTTATGTTCAGTGACGATTTCTTCTGTATGTTTGCCCAGTGTCTTATTTTTCTCACTTTATTTTCAAAGAAGCCTTAAGTAGCAGAAAAGTCACATAGAATATATAGAGGATTCCCATATACTCATCCCCCCCCCCATTTACCCCTATTAATAACATTTTTCATGAGTATGGTACATTTGTTACAATTGATGAACAAATATTGAATCATTGCCACTAACCATTTTTCAATAATTTACATTATGGTTCACATTCTATACCGTATACTTTTATAAGTTCTAACAAAATGCATACTGACCTGTATCTGTCATTGTAAGTTCATGCAGAACAATTCCAATGCCCTAAAATGTCCCATGAACCAATTATTCTCCGCCCCCCCCCCATCCCCTTGGAACCCATGGTAGCCACTAGGTTACAATTTTTGAAGAATAAGGTTCATAGATACATGCATTAATATTGAGGGCTTGACATATTGGTTTATCTTCTTTTGTTAGACACTACTTATGTTCTTGAGAGTATCTTGCCCTTACATTTGAGAACCTAGTAGGACTCTCCAGGATAAGAGTATAATATATTTTCTTGTTTATTGTGTGGGTCTCCACTGAGTTAGCACCCTATAACAAGATGAACATTTTCATATTCCGTAGACGCATGCCTCAGGTGTGCCCTTTCCAACATATCCCCCCACCCTCGATGTCCTGCATCAATAGCCCTCCCCTTCTGTATTTCCTAAAAGAACATTCCAGCAATCATAGATTTTTAATAATTTATTTCTCTCCTGGTTTTTTTTTTCACTCCCTCTCTGCTCTCTGTGTCTGTTTTTTGTGTGCTCATCTTCTTTTTAGGAGGCATCCATAACCCAACTCGGTACCTCCCATGTAGGAGGAAGGTGCCTAATGGCTTGAGCCACCTCCACTCCATTTTGTTGTGTCTCTCATTGTGTTTCCTTGTTGTGTCTCTTCCTTGCATCATCTTGTTGCAACAGTTTGCCACACCAGCCTGTCGTGTCAGCTCACTGTCTTGCTCGTCTTCCTTAGGAGGCACTGGGAACTGAACCAAGGACCTCCCATGTGGTAGGTGGGTGCCCAACTGCTTGAGCCAGTAGTGCTTCCCAACCAATCTAGTTTCTTTTTTCTATAATTTTTTTTTTATTTTTAAAAAGATACTTAGATTACATAAATGTTACACAAAAAATATAGGGAATCCCATATGCCAAATTCCCCACACCTCCCACACCCTCCCACATAAACATCCTTCATTAGTGAGGCACATTCAGTGCAATTGATAAATGCATCTTGGGGTGTTCCCACTGAGCATGGACCATAGTTCATCTTGTAGACTAACCTCTCTTCCATGCAGTTCTGCATGTTATGGGACAATATAAAATGGCCTATGTTTATCATTGCAATGTCATTCAGGACAATTCCCAAGTCCCGAAAAAGCCCCCGCATTACAACTGTTTTTCCTTCTCCCTGGCCCCAGAGCCTCCAGTGGCCACTGGCTCCACATCAATGTTGTAATTTCATCCATTGCTAGAATCACAATATGTCTATAGGAGAATACCTGTAAGTTCACTCTGGTCCATAGATCATTCCCCAATCCTGAGGATTTCTGGAATGGTGATATTCACTCCACCTCTAATTGAGAGGGCGTTTCAATCCCATATAGTTGATGGATGGGACTCTCTTGCTTGCAGTTGTAGGCTCTCTCATTTCCTTGGTATGGTGGTTGTCAATCTTCACCTCCTTGTTAGTTGTTCTGGGTGAGTCCAATGAACTGGAGAGTAGATGTTGCAACTCCGCTGAGGTTCTGGGCCCAGCTGACACATGAACAGTCCAAAGATTCCAGTCTCTTGGACTTACACCTACAAACTCCAGCACCAAGTATAGGTTAAAATAGAAGGGACAGATGAGCCATGTGTAGGGAAGCCATAATTGAGTCCAACTCTGTCACTCTTAGGAGCACAACTCCAAAGTAGGGCTCACTGGCAAGGCACCAAACTCTGGAGCTATATGCCCTGACCATAGGACCTGGGTGTCTCCAGAGCCCTCAGGAGCCCCACTATTTAGGGAAATATCCACTTTGTCAGTCTATGAGAACCTGCTAAGATGTGCATAAACGTTACCTGTGGGATGACCTCCAGAATCCCTTTGAAGTCTCTTAGCCATATGTACTCATTTGTCTTTACCTTTTCCCCCTTTTATTCAAGGTTTTTTTCCAGTTGCATTGTTAGTTGGTGCTTGGTAGTAATCCCTTGGTGCCAGGGTAGCTCATCTCTGGGAGTCATGTCTCATGCTCGGGGGAAGATAATGCATTTATATGCTGAGTTTGGCTAGAGAAAGGCCCCATTTGAGCAAAAAGGAAGCTCTCAGGAGGCAACTCTCAAGCACCCCACAACACTAGGCTAAGTTTCAAAATCAAGAGCAAAAGCTCACAAGCATAGTTGTCAATATCAAGGGCCCATCAATGTATCATCCTCCTTCGCCAGTCACTGCCCCTGCACTTGGGGGACTGTTGTTGCTCCATTAGAGAATGTGGCAGAGCTCTCCAGGATGGGAATTCAATACTCTTTCCATTATTGTGTGAGTCTCCACCCACTGTGACAATGCCCCATGAACATTTGAACATTTATATACCTTATATGTATGCCCAGGTGAACTTCCTCCCATGTTTCCCTCATCATGACACCCCACACCAACGTTCCTCCCCTGCCCCAGTTTTAATGCTTCTTGTGATCCAAAGCTTCTTCAAAAAATGAAACCAATAAATGAGCCAAATACAATGAATAGGAAAATGAAAGACTAATGATAAGTTTAAATATAAGAAATAAAATACATAAAAATTAAAAAAACTAAAAATTAAATTATATTGAAAGATTAGGATATTAAAAAATAATGAAAAATATTTTAAATTATTTTACCATTTGCCTTTCATCACTGTAATTTCTGGTGTCCTGTATGTACAACGACATTTTCTTCCATTTATTCCCCAGTGTCTTACTTTTTTTCATTTTGTTTTTAAAGAAGTTTTAGGTCACAGTAAAGTCACATACAGAATACAGGGGACTCCCATATATCCAACTTCCTCCCGCTTTCTCCCCCTCCCATATTAATACCTTTTTATATGTGGATTTTACCTTTGTTACAACTGATGTAAAAATATTGAAACGTAGCTACTAACCATGGTCACTGGTTTACATTATGGTTTGCATTTTAGACCGTACACTTTTATAAATTTTGATGATATTTATATGGCCTTTGTTCATCATTGCAAGATCATGTAGAACACTTCCATTGCCCACTAAATACCCCCTGTTCCATCTTTTCTATTCTTCCCTCACGGTACCCTCAAGGCCCCATGGCGAACCCCTGGCTTCACTACTCAAATGTCAAGATTCATAGTTACTTGTAACAAAAATGAGGTCTTGACACACTGGTTTGTCCTCCCCGATTAGGAACTGCCCAAGCTCTTGAGAGACACCAGCCCCTCTGTTTGTGAACATATCGGTCCTCCCCAGGATGGGAATCCAACTCGTTTCCGCTCATTATGTGGGTCTCCATCCACTGATACAACACATTATGACAAAATGATTACTCACATACTCCTTAGAAACCTGTGCCACTTGCGTCTTGTCCCGAATGCCCCCCCCCATCCAACACCCTAAACCAATAACCCTTCCTTGTTATATTGACATAAGAGCCTTCCCAACTTTGCACTTTCAACTACATACCTGCCAATCACAAGTGTTTACCTGGTCCCTCTCCCAACCCTCCCCCCAGTTCCAAGGACCTTCCAACCCACCCTCCCCAATCTACCCATCTGTCAAATCTACACCACCGAACCCAGTAATATCACTACCCTCCTGTCATATCCCATCAATGCACAGCTACACACTTTCACCTTATCATAGATTATGTCCATATGGGCGTTGGTTCACAATCTTTTCTCCCTTTCTATTTTCTATAGACCTATTTTCCAGACAGTAGCTCTCTGAGTCTGCACAATTTCCTTAATTCGTATCAGTGAGGTCATGTAGTAGTCATCCTTCAACGTCTGGCTTGCTTCTCTCAATATAAGGCCCTAGAGATTCATCCATGTTTTCTCGAGTGTTATTACTGTATTCCTTCTTACAGCTCAGTATTATTCCATTGTGTATATGTACCACAATTTGTTTATCCATTCGTCTGCTGATGAGCATTTGGGTTGTACTTTCGACAATAGTGAATAATGCCTCTAAGAACATTGGTGTGCATATATCTGTTCGTGTCTTTGCTTTCAATTCTTCTGGGTAAATACCCAGTAGTGGAATTGCTGGATCATATGGCAGTTCTATAATTAGTTTTCTGAGGAACCACCAAACTGTCCTCCACAATGGTGGACCATTCTTCACTCCCACCAGCAGTAGATGAGAGTTCCCATTCCTCCACATCTTCTCCAACACTTATATTCCTCTGTGTTTTTTTAAGAGCTGCCAGTCTCATGGGTGTAAGATGGTATCTCATTGTAGTTTTGATTTGCATTTCCCTTATAGCTAGTGATGTTGAACATCTTTTCATGTGCTTTTTAACCATTTGAATTTCTTCCTTGGAGAACTGTCATTTTAAGTCACTTGCTCATTTTTTAAATGGGTTGTTAGTCTTTATATTTTCTAGGTTTAGGATTTCTTTATATATGCAGGATATTTGGCTCCTATCAGATATATGGTTGCCAAATATTTTCTCAGATTGGTTAGGCTGTCTTTTCACTTTCTTGACAAACTCCTTTGATGTGCAAAAGGTTTTAATTTTGAGGAGGTCACATTTATCTATATTTTCTTTCACTATTCATGCTTTGGGTGTGAAGTTCTTGAAGCCATTTCCTATTTCAAGGTCCTGTAGATGCTTCCCTAGTTTGTCTTCCAAGGTCTTTATGGTCTTGGCTCTTATATTTAGATCTTTGATCCATCTTGAGCTGATTTTTGTATAAGGTGTGAGATGGTGCTCCTCTCATTCTTTTGGGTATGGATATCTGGTTCCCCAAGCACCATTTGTTGAAGAAGCCATTCTCTTTCAGTTGATTGGGCTTGGTGGCCTTGGTTAATATCAGATGACTGTATATGCGAGGATCTATATCAGAACTCTCAATTTGGTTCCAATCTTTGGTATGTCTATCCTTGTGCCAATATCATGCAATTTTGAGCACTGTAGCTTTGAAGTATGTTTTAAAGTCAGGTAGTGTGATTCCTTATATTTCATTTTTCTTTTTCACTATGTCTTTGGCTATTCATGGCCTCTTACCATTTGAAATAAATTTTCTAGTTAGTTTTTCCAATTCAGTAAAAAATACTGTGTCAATTTTTATTGGGATTGCATTAAATCTGTAGTTTAGTTTTGGTAGGATAGACATCTTAATGATGTTTAGCTCATTGAACATAGGATATTCTTCTATTTATTTAATTCCTCTTTGATTTCCTTTAACTGAGTTGCATAGTTTTCTGTGTATTAGTCATTACATCTTTAGTTTAATTTGTTCTAGTTATGTGGTTCTTTTAGTTACTATTGCAAATGATATTTTTTTCTTGATTTCTTCCTCAGATTGCTCATTATTTGTGTACAGAAATGCTACTGATTTTTGAACATTGATCTTATAGCCTGCAACTTTACTGAACTTCATTTATAAGTTTTAGAAGCTTTGTTGTAGATGTCTCAGGGCTTTCTATGTGTAGGATTATGTTGTCTGCAAATAGTGAAATTTTTGCTTCTTCCTTTCCAATTTGGATGCCTTTTATATCTTTATCTTGCCTCAATGCTTGAGCAAGTACTTTTAACACATTGTTAAATAGGAGCAGTGATAGTGGGTATCCTTGACTTATTCCCAATCTTCGAGGGAAACCTGTTAGGATTTCATCATTGTATATATGTTAGCTGTGGGTTTTTCATATATACCCTTTATCACATTCAGAAAAATTTCCTTCTATTCTTATCTTTTGCCGTGTTTTTATCAGGAAAGGGTGCTGTATTTTGTTGAGTACTTTTTCTGAGTCTATAGAGATGATCATGTGATGTTTTACTTTTGATCTGTTTACATGGTGTATTACATAGATTGATTTACTTATGTTGAAACATCCTTGTATAACTAGGATGAAACCCACTTGGTCATGGTGTATAATTCATTTGATGTGTTGTTGAATACAATTATAAAGTATGTTTTTTGAGGATTTTAGCATCTATGTTCATCAGAGAGATTGGCCAGTAATTTTCCTTTCTTGGGGCATCTTTGTTTGGCTTTGGTATTAGGGTAATATTGGCATCATAAAATGAGTTAGGAAATGTTCTTTCAACTTCTATTTTATGGAAGAGTTTAAGCAGGATTGGTGTTAGTTCTTTCCAGAATGTTTGGTAGAATTCACCTATGAAGCTATCTTTCTCCTTGGCTCTTCTTAGTTGGAACATTTTTTTTTTTTATTGTGGGTAAAAATCAAAGTTTTCACAATACATACCAACATTTGCAAAATGATATATAAATGTATATGCATATATGTGCATTTGCTTACAAAAATGTTATTTATGTATATATATAAATATATTTTAAGAGGTGCTTAGATACCCAAAATATTACACGGAACCCACTGGGATTCCCATGTTGCCCACCTCCCACACCTCCGAGATACCATCTTACACCCATCAGAATGGCAGGTATTAAAAAAACAGGAGACACTAAATGTTGGAGAGGATGTGGAGGAATAGGAACCCTCATCCACTGCTGGTGGGACTGCGGTATGGTACAGCCACTGTGGAGGACAGTTTGGCGGTTCCTCAGAAAACTAGCAATAGATCTTCCATATGATCCAGCAATTCCACTGCTGGGTATATACCCAGAAGAACTGAAAACAAAAACACGAACAGATATATGCACACCAATGTTCATAGCGACATTGTTCTCCATTGCCAAAAGTTGGAATCAGCCCCGGTGCCCATCAACAGACGAATGGATAAGCAAAATGTGGTACATACATACAATGGAATATTACTCAGCTGTAAGAAGGAACAAAGTGCTAACACATGGAATAACGTGGATGAATCTTGAAGACCTTATGTTGAGTGAAGCAAGCCAGGCACTGAAGGATGAACAGTATATGACCTCACTGATCTGAACTGAGGAAAGTGAGCAGTCTCTGAGAACCACTGTCTGAAAGATAGGTTAACAAAGGAGAGTTAAGAGAAGAGCAGGCTTTGAGCCATCATCCATATGGATAGTTGGAACATTTTTTTTTTTTTTTTTTTTTTTTACCAGGAGGTACCAGGGATCGAATCCTGGTCTCTCCATATGGTAGACGGACGCCGAACCTCTTGAGCCATGTCCGTTTCTCTGGAACATTTTTGATGAGTAATTCTATCTCTTTATTTGTAATTGGTCTGTTGAGTTTATCAATTTCTTCTTTTGTCAGTGTAGGCTGCTTGTGAGTTCCTAGGAATTTGTCCATTTCTTCTCAATTTTACTTCTTTTTGGCATATAATTTTTCAAAGTGTCCTCTTATGATACTCTTTATTTCTGTGGGGTCAGTGATGATATCCCCTTCCTCATTTCTTATTTTATGTATTTGCATCTTCTCTATTTTTTTCTTTGTTAGTCTGGTTAAGGGTTTGTCAATTTTATTGATCTTCTTGAAGAACAAGCTTTTGTTTATTTTTTTTAGTGCATTCTTATTTTCAATTTCATTTATTTCTGCTCTAATCTTATTTCCTTCTTTCTACTTCCTTTGGGTTTATTTTGTTGTTCTTTTTCTAATTCCTCCAGGTGTGCAGTGAGGTATTCAATTTTAACTCTTTCTTCTTTTTTGATATATGCAGTTATGATTATGATTTTCCCTCTCAATACAGCTTTTTCTGCATCCCATAGGTTTTGACATGTTGTGTTGTCATTTTCATTCATCTCAAGCTAGTTACTGATGATTTTGAGGTTTCCTCCTTGATCTCTGTTTGTCTAAGAGTGTGTTGTTTAACTTCCAGATCTTTGTGCCTAATCTGGTTCTCTGGTCCTTATTGATTTCCAGCTGATCATTCCATTGTGGTCAGCGAAATTACTTTGCATAATCTCAATCTTTCTGAATTCATTGAGAATTTTTCTGTCGCCTAGCATGTGGTCTATCTTGGAGAATGATCCATGTTCACTCAAGAAGAATGTATATCCTGCTGTATTTGGGTGTAGTGTTCTGTATATGTCTATTAGATCCAGATCCTCTAATGTAGTATCCAAAGTCTTTCTTTCTTTATTGATTCTCTGTTGAGATGTTCTTTCTAATGGTGATAATGGTGTATTAAATTTTAGATTACATAAAATTTTATTGTAATTGTAGAGGCATCTATTTCTTCACTTAGTTTTTCCAGTGTTTGCTTAATGCATTTTGAGGTGCCCAGTTTTGCATTTAAAGTTCTATTTTCTCAGATATTAGTATAGCTACTCTGCCCTTTTTTGTTTATTGTTCACTTGTAAGATTGTTTTCCAACCATTCACTTTCAGCCGTCTTGAATTCCTGGGTATAAGGTGGGTTTCTTGTAGGCAACTTATATATGGGTGATATTTCCTTATCCTTCTGCCAATCTCTGTCTCTTGACTGGTGAGTTTAATCCATTAACATTCAGTGTTATTATTCTCATGGAATTACTTATATTAGCCATATTTTCTTTTGGTTTATGTATGTCATATGTTGTTTTTATTTCTCTCTCTCTTTTTTTATTTGTTCTTACATTCTCCTCCAACTCTCTCTTTCCATTTTTTCCCCTTTCAACCTGCAGAACTCCCTTTAGTATTTCTTGAAGGACAGGTTTCTTATTGGCATACTCTCTTAATTTCTATTTATCTGTGAATATTTTGAACTCTCCATCATTTTTGAATGCCAGCTTTGCTGAGTAGAGAATTCTTGTCTTGAATTTTTTTTCTTTTAATACCTTAATAATGTCATAACATTGCCTTCTTGCCTCCATGGTTTCAGTTGAAAATTCAGCACTTAATCTTATTGAGCTTCCTTTGTATCGATGGTTCTCTTTTCTCTTGTTGCTTTCAGTATTTTCTCTTTGTCTTGAGCATTGGACAGTTTGACAAGTATATGTCTTAGTGTAAGTCTCTTGGGATTTATACTTTTTGGGGTGCACTGTGCTTCCTGGACATGTACATTGATCTCCCTCAGTAGGGTAGTGAAGTTATCAGCCATTATTTCCTCCAACACTCTTGTCCCCTTTCCCTTCTCTTCTCCCTCTGGGATGCCAATAATGCATATGTCTGTGCGTTTTGTGTTGTCATTCAAGTCTCTAAGTCCCTGCTGGATTTTTTCTATCTTTTTATCTACCTGTTCTACTATCTGCTTGATTTCAGATGTACTGCCTTCCACATTGCTAATTATTTCTTCTGCCTGTTCAAATCTGCTATTATGTGTTCCACTGTATTTTTGATTTCCTGGATTGTGCATTCATCACCATCATATCCGTTACCTTTGTATGTTTACAGTTTCTTCAGTATGTCTCTCTGTGTCTGCTTTTCCTTTCTTTTCTTTTCTTCTCTTTTTTTTTTGCTCTGGTTTCTTTCACTTAGCATACTTTTTTTTTAATATTAAAAAAAAAAAACAAAAAACAAACTGATTACAAGCAGAGTGGGTATCACCATCTCAAAATCCCCAAGACTAGGAAATGAACAATTGACTAAAGTAAAACCACTACTACTCCACCACAGACTCAGTATTTTTTTCTTTTATTCTCTTAATGTCTTTATTTTTTAAATATATTTTTATTTATTTTTAAAAGATACTTAGATTACATAACATTTTACATAAAAAATATAAGAGATTCCCATATGCCCCATTCCCCACACCTCCCACATTTTCCCACAGTAACAACTTCTTTCATTAATGTGGTGCATTCATTACAATTGATGAAAACATTTTGGGGCATTGCCACTAAGCATGGATTATATTTTACATTGTAGTTTACACTCTTTCCCTTTCCCACTCTTTCCTCAATTCTATAGGTTATGGAAAGACATATAGTGGCCTCTATCTGTCATTTCAATGTCACTCAGGTCAATTCCAAGTCCTGAAAATGCCCTCATATTGAACCTTTATTCCCTCTCCCTGACAACGGCACCTCCAATGGCCACTGCCTCCACAGCAATAATATAACTTCTTCCATTGCTAGAATCACAATAAGTCTATGGTAGAATACCAGTAAGTCTTCTCTAGTCCATATTCTATTCCCCAATCCTGAGGATTCTGGGATTGTGATACCCACTCCAGCTCCAATTGTGAGAGGGCTTTCATTTTATATTATTGATGCATGGGTCTCTTTTGCTTGCAGTTATAGAGTCTCTCGGTTCCTTGGTGTGGTGGTTTTCCATCCTCACCTCCTTATTAGTTGTCCTGGATGAGTGCAATTACCTGGAGAGTAAGTGTAGCAACTCCACTGAGGTTCTGCTTAATATCCTTAATCTCTTCATTCATTTCACTAACTTGGCCCATGATATTTGTTTGGACAGCTTTGATTAGTTGTTTAATGTTCGGCATCTCTTTTTTGTTTTTAGTTTGTTCATTGGCCTGGGCTATGTCTTCCTGTTTATTAGTATAGTTTGTAATTTTTTGTGGCTTTCTGGTCATCTTTTTATCTTAATGCGTTTATTCATTTGACTAGCTTCCCTCTTTACTCTAGGATTTTATTTAATTGCTATTTTTGTGTGTGCATGTTAAGTTTTCCCTTTCACACTTTTTTCTTCTTATTCTATTCCCTTGCTGTTGCTTATGTTCCCTTGAAGGAAATAATTAGGGCCAGAGATAGTGAATGAAGTAAGTAAAATAAAAGGATAGTAGTAATAATAATAGTAATCATTAGCAAAGGAACCATATAAGACCTTGGAAAATGAATATTTAACTCATTAAAGCAGTGTAGAGTAATAGGAATTAAGAAATGGAGTACCAACAATGAAATAAGAAACTGAATAGAGAAAAATATATAGAATGAATTAAAAGGCCAGGATACTGTAGAAAGAGGGAAAGAGAAAAGGAAAGACAAAAAGAGAAAGTTTATAAAAGATTGAAAACAGGATAGATGAGACAGAAATAAAAACCAGAAAAATTGAGGACTAAATTTAGAGAGGTGGAATGTAAGAACAACAACAGAACGCAGAAGATAGAAAGATGAAGGAAGTAAAAGACATTGGGTTGGTAGACAAAACTGGTATACACAGAAAAGGGGAAATCAAGGAAGAGGAAACACAACATCCAAGAATCAATCCAGCAGCACCTTGAGGAATTTATCTCTTAGTCCAGCTCCCTCCAGGTCAATGCCTTGAAGCCTTCTACACTGTGTGTTCCCAAAACGGCTCACTCTGGCAGGATATTGCCCCCACTCAGCTGTTTTCTGTGAGAGAGATCAGTTTATGTTCCTTTGAAAGAAAAATATTAGGATCAGAGAAAAGGAAAGAAATAGGAAGACAAAAAGAATAATAGTAATGATAATAATAAAAGGTAGGAGAGCAACCATAGAAGACCAAAGAAATTGTAAAATTAACATGAGTAAGAAATACAGAGGAATAAGATTAGGAAAGTGGAATAGAAACAATGAAACAAGAAAGAGAATAGGGAAAAAAATAGAATGAATTAAAAGGCTGAAATGGTGAGAAGAGGGGAAAAGAAAAGAGAAAAGAGAGAAAGTAAAAAGTGAAAAAGAGCAAGTAAACAGAGAAAAAAGTAGAGAGGGAGAAATACAAACAAGGAAAATTGGAGACCAAATAAAAGAGGTGGAATGAAAGAACAACAATGGAAAACAAAATATATAAAGATGAAGGGGTGAAAAGAAATAGTGTAGGTAGAATATATCAGTAACTAAAGGAAAAAAAGAAAAATAAAGAAGAAGTGAAAGAAAGGAAGGGAATAAAAAACAAGCAAGAAACAAGTCAGCAGTGACTTAAAAAAAAAAAAAAAAGGAGACAGAAGAAAACAAAAATAAACATGGAAAAACAGCCTTCTCTCTTAGACACCCTAAGGGTCTTCTCAGGCTGCTGGTGTTCTTCAATCATTCACTCTGAAGCCTGCCCTCCAGGTTTTGAACTGGGTTTTAGTGTGTAAAGTAAAGGAAATAAAAGAAAAGGAAATGCTTATATATATATTTTTTTTTTTTTAAATAAGAGATCCAAGAAAGGCTCACACAAAGAAAATGTCTATATGTTGCCTGTCATAGAGTTTCAGCTCAATGCCTGATAACCTGGTGAATCACTTTTCAAGGAAGAGCCAGAAGTTGAACCAGGGACTTCATATATGTTAGGCAGGAATACTTCCACTGAGCCCTTCTGCCTCCTTGGGTTAATTAGTCTTTCAGAATGCTATCTGCCCCTTTTCCCTTGGGCAGGTTAGATCCCCTGCAGTCAGCTGGAGTAGTGCCGATTGCCGCCTATCTCTGCCTCCTCACTGATGTAATTCCTCTCTTTACCTAGGTGACTGGGCATAACTGCCTGCCTGAGGCAATCCCTCTCCCCTCTCCCTGCCTAGTTGGGGCCCCTTCTGATAATCAAGGGGGGCTCAGCTGGCTAAACTCGCCACAAAGAAATCACTCTACACCCTCCCAGACCCTTCTTCCTCACAGGGAATCTGTCATCACATTCTCGTTTGGAGCAGGGGGCTAGGGTTTCCACCTAGTCTGTCCACCCTGAGGGTCGAGTATGTGTGCCACTTCCAGCCATTGAAGTAAGCAACCTATGATTATTCCTGGCTTTTCTGTCCAGTACCCTCCTAGACTCAGAGCACCTTCCCGTGGAGGTAGACATCTGCTCTACTTTCATTTAGATAGAATTCACCAGGAGTTTTACCCCTCGCTTAATATCTTGGGGGTGGGGAAGTGGAGCCCTTCCCAGAAGCCGGGAGGTTTAATAACTCATGATTATTTATTTTGGTTTCTTTGTGTCTCTGACCCTCACTCTTCTAGGAGTTGGTAAGCAGTGTCTTGGTTTGCTGTGCCCCAAAACACGTCCCCATGTCAGCCTCTGGCTTTTTTCTTTGTTGTTTTAGTGAGAGCTAAGCTTTATCTGCCTAACCCATTGGCCATGTTTCCACAATTCTCTCCCAACCAACCTAGTTTTAAACACAGACCTACAAGTCCCCTGAGTTCACTTGTTCCTTCCTCCAGCCTTCCTCTAGTTCCATGGATAGTCCAACCTCACCCTGCTCACCCTCATGTTCCAGCACTCTCAAACCCACTCACATCCCTGCATCACTATCACCCATCCACTGCCAAACCACCTCTTTCCACCTACCTTTGTTCAGTTATTTTCCACAACCAGATGAACTTTCTCCCCTTCTTTGAGTCCCCATTGTATGTTCATATCCATATTTAGCTGTTATCATGGTCCAATATTATAATTTTTTTAATTAAGTCTCTTTTGGTTTAAAATAAGGTGAACCAATTCATACATACTTATATTAAACAGAGGTTTCAAAAAAGTGGGAGGTGGTTGGATGAATGAAATAATATAAGAATGCAGAAATAGCTCACGAATTCCATGAACCAAAAAGCAGGAACTTGAAAGCCTCTCTGGGTGCTTGCTTTCTTCTTTACTCTCTTTCCAGATGGTACTTCTCTGCACTGTCATAAGTACTTGGTTAGAAATGTACAAGCCAACACTATTACATGACCTTAATTCAATGGACAACAGAAAGTAATTATTCCTTTGAATTCTAATTCTATTTTTTTTACTTTAAAAATGTTTACTCCCTTCTAACCCTTTCCCCCTGGCCCACCTCCCCATCTCCTAATATACTCTAATAAGCTTTATCTTTCAGCAAGCTTGATTAGTTTTTATGATACATTCCTAAAAATGGAATCACTTGTCCAAAGGATTTAAATTTTTATCAAGATATCTTTTTTTAAAAATAAATTATAGCATTTCCACATATACACAAAAAGGACATATGAATTTACATTCAGACCAGGTGTTTTGGAAAGTGTGTGATGCTCAAAGCCCAGAGACTTAACACTATTTTCCAATTTATACAATCCAAGCCATGGTTCATTATATCCTTTAAGTTTTTGTTCTTCACCTGACAGCATGAGTGGCCACTGCTTTTTAACAAATAATCTTCATTTAAATGTTGATCATCCCAATCATGGAAATGAAATTTATTTTCACACCATTTTTGATTAAAATAATATATTTATAGAAGTTGCCAAAATCTGTTTCTATTCAGATAAAAGATGATCATAAGCCAGTGTTTTTCAAACTATTTTGACTCTGACCCTAGTTTGGATTACCTTTTATATGACCCAGTCCCCAGACATACTTAAACACACTCAGACACAATCATACATACTTATATTAAACATAGGTTTCAAGAAAAATACCTTTGCTGCAAGGGTTTCTCTATGATATTTTCATTACTAGTCTATCTCATTTTTAAAAATAATGTTCATGAGTGATGTCATCAACATGGTGATGTAAGAAATTCATGGAAAATTCCCCCCTTAGAAAAAAAGGACGAATCCTACTTGCTTGGAACTCTGGAGAATGGTAGAGACTGGAGAAGGATTCCACATACGTCGAGTCTAAGATAAAGAAAAAACACCCCAAAAAATGTATGAGATCTAAGACCCACCCCTGCTTGTATGGGATTTGCCCACTCAATCAATACTGTAAAATTTAAGAGTCACACAGAGGCAGCACTGCCTGGTCCCTCTTGCCATGAACTTAGTCAATAGAAACACTCACAGGAGCAGGTTAGATCCCCACACATATCCAGGCACAGGCCCAAGTTCACAGAGACTCAGTGCAGAACACAAATGGCCGAGGAGCCATAACTAGAGAAATTCCCCCAGGAAGAAAGAGACCATTGCAGAATTTTGGGCAAGAGGGGCACACATGCAGCCCAGTCAATGATTTCTGGATTACCTAAACAAAAAGTGGACTTTTTTGGAGTGGTCCAATCTGGCTCCCTGGAGCAGGATCCCCTAATGAGGAAATAATCAGAGTAAGAAAAGTCTTGTGGGAAAACAAAAAGTAAAACTGAACTGCTGTCAGACAATTCTCATCCCAAAACTGGAAAGTTTAATAAAAAGAGGACACTGAGCAACGGAAAGAAGTTAAATAATTCATAGTATCTGGGGAGGAAATTCTGCACAAAAGCAAGCAAATTAGATCATTATTCCCAAAGAATGACTAGAGAAATGGAAGTTTTCCCCTGGAGGTGAAAAAATTGCACATAAAAAGGCAATCTTAAAAGTTGTACCAAAGAGAATTCCATGGAAGATAGTGGTGTAGGGAGCTCCAAGACGGTCTTTTTACCAAAATCACTATTAGAAGAGCAGGAACTGTCTGAAACAACTATTTTGAAATTTTGGAGGCCAGTAAAACAATGTGCAGCATCCACAGAAGAGCAAGAGGAAGAAAATAATAAATTATGGTAAAGAACAGTAAATTGCTTTCTCTGCATGGTGGCTGCTGGTACCCATACTGAACTCTCATGTCAGGCCACTGTGGGTTCTAGCACTTAGCTAGTGTCCTGGTGACAGAAAAAGAAATAAAAACCTTCTTCCCCAAGAACAAGGGTAATCACTGATTATGGCTTTTGATTAATGAGTTTGGATCACTGTAGGCCCAGCTCTGAGGGCAGATAACGATTCAACATGCCCTGGACAAAGGTGATGGCAGTCATTGTTTTAACCCTACCCAGACAGGGGTCTTGGTGGTGGAGATTTAAGATGTTGTGCTACCTCAGACTTTGGAGGAAAGATAGCTCATGGGCTGCATTTTCTGGACAAGCCAGGAAAGCTAAGCTTTCAAAAGCCCTTGGTGGATTTCCTGATCCCTTCCCCAGGGCACTTTGGAGACAGTCTGAGACTATTTCATAGGTAAATGGCCCTGTTTTGGCTGGGGAAGTCTAACTTGGTATAGTCTCTCCAAGGTGACCCACTTCCCAGAATTTGCCCTCCAGGCAAAAGCAGCATGCGACAACAAAAGGAGTATACAAAATTAGAGACAGACATTCTACAACAAAGGATGGTTGGCTTCAAACATGTGGGAGAGGGAGGTCTGTCCACTGGGAAACAGAGGGGACAACCAAACTCCTGAAAACAGGGAAATCCAAAACAATTAACAAGCAAAAGCACTGGATAAGACACAGGCCCACAAAGAAAGGGAAAACCCTGCACACTGCTTTCACCTTGGACAGAAATTCCTGATAGGGCTTAAACACCAGAAAACTTCTGTCTTATCAACAGCTGGTTACAAAGCCAAAAAACAGACATCTCAGTGAATAAATCCTAGGGTTCACATTTTAAAATATTAAAAATAATAAGTATTCAATAAAAGAGTACATGACAAACAAAGGAACAGGAAATGATGGCCCAGACAAAGGAAGAGGATAAAAATATAGAAAATACCAAAGAAGAATAGAATGTGGCCATACCAAATGAAACCTTTAAAAAAATGATCTTAAAAATGGTTGTGATGGGGACAACCAGCAAGATGGGGCAAAGTAAAGAGCTCCTAGAATCAGCTCCTGCTATGCGGCAGTTGGTGATCACTCAAAACTATCTAGAGCACTTGTTTGGGAGCTCCAGAAGACCAGAAGTGAATCCTGCAACATCCTTGGAAGAATGGAAGGAGGAGACTGCCCATCTGCAGAGAGGATTTGTGAGACGAGAACTCCACACCAGAGGCCGGTGCTCATCCTCCACTGGAGGCACAATATGACTCGGGAGCTGTTCCGTGGCTGGAATTGAAAGCTCCACTTCCTAAAAGGGGGAGAAAGAGATGGTTGGGCACCAGCTTCAGATACTGATTAGTAAATTCAGCGGGCTAAATTATAATCTTACGAATAGCTAAAGTTTGAACATGTCCTAGTCAGCAAGGGGCCAGTAGCCGCCATCTTAACTCCGTGCCTGACATGAGGGGAAGCAGGGCTGACTGAAAATCACAGTGCTGGTAGGGACCAGCTTCTTTCCATCTAGATCAGATTGCCACCCTAGCCTAAGCCCCAGGCCCACCTTAGACAAGGAGGAAACTGGGGGAAGCTGTACCAGTCTCTCCAGGAAATTACAGGCCATGCTGTGGAGGCCGGTGATCATCCTACTTTGGTGGTGCAAGCCACCTCAGGAGTTATTCTGTGGCAGGAATTGGAAGCTCTATTTCACAAATCAGGGGAAGAAGAGATGGGTGGCCACCGATTTCAGCTACTGATTAGTAAATTCAGCTGGCTAACGTATAACCCTAAGAACAGCTAAAGTTTGAGCCTTTCTAAGTCAGAAGGAGGCCAGTTGCTGCCATTTTGACTACACACCCAGCATGAGGGGAAGCCAGGATGACTGAAAATCACAGTGATGGTAGAGACCAGTTTCTTTCACCCAAATTGGCCTGCAGCTCTAGCCTAGGCTTAAGCCCCACCTCTAGCAGGGAGGAAGCTGGTGGGCTCTGCACCAACCTATACAGGTAACTGCAGGTACATTTAGCTGGCACAGACTGAATAATCTGAAGTCTACCGGGGCAACTGTGTTCGTCTTGGACCTGCTGCTCCATCTCTACCCTTTAGATTGCTGCTCACACCTGAAACTCCATCCCTACCACAGGCAGGGGAGAAAGGGGTGTGAAGCTTCATCAGTCTCTCTGGGCAACTACGGTCTAGGCCTACATGAGTTGAATTATTCCACAGAGCTGTGGCTCTGTCCCTACCCCTGACAAAGGAGAAAGTTTGGAGAAGCTTCATTGGTCCTTGGGGCAATGAGGGTAGTTTGAGTCTCCACAGCTTATAGCACTTGGCTCCTACTAGACAACCAGCAAGGGAGAAAGGGCAGGAAGCCCTAAACTAAAGAGAAAAACTGCACCCAGAATAAATACTCTAGTAAGCCAGATGCCAAGACACCAACAAAAATTACAATCCACGCCAAGAAACAGGAAGATATGGCCTAGTTAAAGGAACAAAATAAACCTCCAGATGACACAAAGAAGTTGAGACAACTAATCATAGATGTTCAAACAAATCTCCTAAATAAATTTAATGAGATGGCTAAAGAAATTCAGAATATTAATAAGACATTGGATGAGCACAAAAAAGAATTTGAAAGCATACATAGAAAAGTAGCAGATCTTATGGGAATGAAAGGTGCAATAAATGAAATTAAAAATACACTGGAATCATATAATAGCAGATTTGAGGAGGCAGAAGAAAGGATTGGTGAGTTTGAAGAAATGGCCTCTGAAAGTGAACATACAAAAGAACAGATGAAGAAAAGATTGGAAAAACTTGAACAAGTTCTCGGAGAACTAAAGGACAGCAAGAGACGTGCAAACATCCATGTCATGGGTGTCCCAGAAGTAGAAGAGAAGGGAAAAGGGGCAGAAGTAATATTTGAAAAAATAATGGTAGATTATTTCCCAACCCTAGTGAAAGACATAGATATCCATGTCCAAGAAGCATGATGTACTCCCATCCAAAAAAATCGGAATAGACCAACTCTGAGACACATACTAATCAGAATGTTAAATGCCATAGACATAAAGGGAGTGTAGAGGAGGGAGGGCCAAGATGGTGTTAATGTAGGAGGGCGCACACTGCAAGCTCCCAGAGCAAGGCGGATTGTGGACGGGGTCCTGCCCGGGGGGTCTGTGCTGTGCACACGTGGAGTGAGAAGCTTGGGACATCTATCTGCGCGGATCGGCGGCGAGGACCGAACGGTGGAGATTCGTGAGTTTTGAGGCTGCTGGTGGAGGTTGGCACAGGCGGCTGAGCCCCGCGGTTAGGGAAAAAAAAAAAATTAAATAAAACGGCCATTTGGAGCCACGGGCGCCCCTTGGAACTTGTGTGAACAGAGCAAACGAGCTAATCAGCACCCGGTGAACCGGAGGGGGGATTTTGGTCGGGAAACGCAGCTGATTTCCCTAGCCACCCAGGGATAAGACCCGGGCCTCTGCAGAGCCAGGAGGAAGGGACACTTCCCAAAAAAGGGAGGGATCTGTTGGAAGACAGGGAAGGGTATTTTATATTTTTAGACATCGATCGGCTGCTTGCACACCCCCCCATAGCTTTGGGGAGCAGATAAGCCGACCTGAAGCAGCATTAGGCTGAGAGCAGACGCGAATCTGCACTCAAACTGATTTACTGAGCAGCCCGGTGACGCTCAAGCTGGGCGCCAGAAGGGGCGGAATCCGCCGTCTTTAGCACTCCTCACTGACTAACATCAGAGCTTTAGCTAACCTGGGGAGTCCAGAAAGTGGGATGTGCTTGATTAATTTCCACGGGCCCAGCTAGGGTCCCTTCCATAAGGGGGTTGGTCTAGAGGAGGAATTATTTTGGGCCCTGCATTTGGCTAAAAAAATAAAAATTAAAAAAAAAAAAAGTGAGGTCACCTCAACAAATGAAAAATAAATTCTTTTAAATTTAGTTTAATAGCTAAAAGCTGCTTCAGGACCTGCATATAGAACCCTGTGGGGAAATTCATTGATAAACACAAGTAGGCAGGAAGGATCCACGTGGACCCTAGGGGAATCACAGACCCTTACCTAAACAGACCCTTAGCTCTGTTTGACTGCTTGCCTGTGTGGATCTTTGGTTTCTCTCTGTTACTTTCTGGTCTATTGCTATTATTTCCTTTTTCCTCCCCCTTCCTTTTCCCTTCTATTTTTTTTTTTAAATAGGTGCTGCCAGCTTGTCGCTTCTTTGCTGGGCTTCTTATTCAGTAATTTCCCACTCGCTGTATATATTGATTCTGTATTACAAACTATCGCTTATCCTTCCTGTATCTTTATGCCTTCTGTTTTCTGTTGTGGCTCTTAGAGAAAACATTTTTTCATAGGCCCACAACTTAAGGGTGTCAATTTCTATCCCATCTATTTTGTTTTCTTCTTCTTCTTTTTTCTTTTTTTTTTAATTAGTATTAAATTTTCCTTTCAGACCTTTCTTTACTATTTCTCTTCCTCCTCATAATTCTAGCCTTCTAAATCACTATATATATATTCCTCCATTTGTTTTCCCAGTCCATTGTAGGAACTCCATATTTTTTCCTAGTACTCTACACTGCCTACACAAGTTAAATATTCATCTCATTAAGTCTCATTTTGCCCCTCTTCTAACTTTTATCAATATTTCTATTATCCTTCTGCCTTCCTTACATCTTTTCATTCCTCGGGCCCTAACCTTTTGCCTCAAGGGGACATAGAAAGAAGCAAGGAAATAAAATAAGAAGAAAAACTGCCAAAGAGAAAACTTAACTCACACGTAGAACCAACAGCTAAATAAAATTCTAGAGCATAGAGAAAAGCTAATCAACTGAACAAACCCA
>JAKSZT010054502.1:1807422-1841426 GCA_026826555.1 Tolypeutes matacus | reverse complement strand
AGTGGTATGACATAGTCAAAACACTAAAAGAAAAAAACTTCCAGCCATGAATTCTCTATCCAGCAAAATTGGCATTCAAAAATGATGGAGAGTTCAAAATATTCACAGATAAACAGCAATTAAGAGAGGATGTCAAGAAGAAACCAGCACTTCAAGAAATACTAAAGGAATCTCTACAAGTTGAAAGGAAAAAACAAAGGAGAGAGAGTTGGAGGAGAGTTTAAAAACAACTGAAAAGTCAAAAAGAGAATATTACCTAACTCATTCTATGATGCCAACATTACCCTAATACCAAAACCAAATAAAGATACCACAAGAAAGGAAAATTACAGACCAATTTCTCTAATGAACCTAGATGCTAAAATCCTTAACAAAATACTTGCTAATCACATTCAACAACATATCAAAAGTATTATACATCATGACCAAGTGTGTTTCATCCCAGGTATGCAAGGATGGTTCAATATAAGAAAATCAATCAATGTAATACACCACATAAACAAACTGAAAGAAAAAAATCACATGATCATCTCTATAGATGCAGAAAAAGCATTCGACAAAATACAGCACTCTTTCCTCATAAAAACACTACAAAACATAGGAATAGATGGAAACTTTCTGAAAATAATAAAGGGTATATATGAAAAACCCAAAGCTAACATCATCTTCAACAGTGAAATCCTAAAAGCCTTCCCTCTGAGATCGGGAACAAGACAAGGATGCCCACTATGACCACTCCTATTTAACATTGTCTTAGAAGTACTTGCACGAGCAGTGAGACAAGAAAAGGACATAAAAGGCACCCGGATTAGAAAAGAAGAAGTAAAAATTTCTTTATTTGCAGATGACATGATCCTATACATAGAAAGCCCTGAAAAATCGACAACAAGGCTTTTAGAACTTATAAAGGAGTTTAGTAATGTTGCAGGCTATAAGATCAACTCTCAAATATCAGTAGCATTTTTGTACACCAATAACCAGCAAACTGAGGAGGAAATCAGGAAAAAAATACCATTTACAATAGTAAATAAAAGAATCAAACATATAGGAATAAATTTAACTAAAGATATAAAGGACTTATATACAGAATACTACACAACACTGTTAAAGGAAACCAAAGAAGACTTAAATAAATGGAAAATATTCCCTGTTCATGGATGGGAAGACTAAACATCATCAAGATGTCTATCCTACCCAAACTAATCTACAGATTTAATGCAATCCCAATAAAAGTCAACACTATATTTTTTAAGGAACTGGAAAAATTAACCACAAAATATATTTGGAGAGACAAGAGGCCCCGAATTGCCATAGATATATTGAATAAGAAAAATGAAGTTGGAGGTATCACATTACCTGACTTTAAAACATACTACAAAGCTACAGTGATCAAAACTGCGTGGTATTGGCACAAGGATAGACCTACTGACCAATGGAACCGGATTGAGAGTTGTGATATAGATCCTCGCATATACAGTCATCTGACATTTGACAAGGCCACGAAGCCCACTCAGTTTGGAGAGAGTGGCCTCTTTAACAAGTGGTGCTTGTAGAACTGGATATCCATATCCAAAAGAATGAGAGAAGAATACCATCTCACACCTTATACAAAAATCAACTCAAGATGGATCAAAGATCTAAATATAAGAGCCAAAACCATAAAAACCTTTGAAGATAAAGTAGGGAAGCATCTACAGGACCTTGTAATAGGAAATGGTTTCATGAACTTCACAGCAAAGCACAAGCAGCCACTGAAAAAATTGATAAATGGGATCTCCTCAAAATTAAAAACTTCTGCACCTCTAAGGATGTTATTAAGAAAATAAAAAGGCAGCCTACCCAATGGAAAAAAATATTCGGCAACCATATATCTGATAGGAGCCTAATATCCTGCATATATAAAGAAATCCTTCACCTCGAAAATAAAAGGACAAACAAACCATATAAAAAATGGGCAAGTTACCTGAAAAGACACTTTTACAAGGAAGAAATACAAATGGCTAAAAAGCATATGAAAAAATGCTCAACATCACTTGCTATCAGGGAAATGCAAATCAAAACTACAATGAGATACCATCTTACACCCATCAGAATGGCAGGTATTAAAAAAACAGGAGACACTAAATGTTGGAGAGGATGTGGAGGAATAGGAACCCTCATCCACTGCTGGTGGGACTGCGGTATGGTCCAGCCACTGTGGAGGACAGTTTGGCGGTTCCTCAGAAAACTAGCAATAGATCTTCCATATGATCCAGCAATTCAACTGCTGGGTGTATACCCAGAAGACCTGAAAACAAAAATACAAACAGATATATGCACACCAATGTTCATAGCGGCATTGTTCACCATTGCCAAAAGTTGGAATCAGCCCCGGTGCCCATCAACAGACGAATGGATAAGCAAAATGTGGTACATACATACAATGGAATATAACTCAGCTGTAAGAAGGAACAAAGTGCTAACACATGGAATAACGTGGATGAATCTTGAAGACCTTATGTTGAATGAAGCAAGCCAGGCACTGAAGGATGAACAGTATATGACCTCACTGATCTGAACTGAGGAAAGTGAGCAGTCTCTGAGAACCATTGTCTGAAAAATAGGTTAACAAAGGAGAGTAAGAAAAGAGCAGGCTTTGAGCCATCACCCATATGGACATAATCTATGGTAAAGGGATAGAGTGTGGTTGCATGTTGGGGGATGGGGCAGATGAGTGGTGGTGTTCCTGGGTTTGGTGGTGCAGCACTGTGGGGTGGGTGGATTAGGAAGGGCCGGTTCAAATCCCCAGGGCATGTAACTGTGAATCTTGACATTCCATGGGTTGGGAGAGGGGGGTATCACGGGCCCTGGGGGCCTGGGTAGAAGGGAACAGTCAAGATCTAATGGGTTGTTTGGTGGTCATGGGGAAGGTTTTTCATTACTTTACAGTAATGGACACAGGACATGGTAAATATCATCAAAATTATTAAACTGTATCATCTAAATTGTAAACTATACTGTAAATCACTGACAATGTTTAGTTGTTATAATTTGCTATCTGCATAACAGTTATAACAATGCTAACAACCAAAAAAAGGGGGGGGGAGTTAATATGGGGTGGGGAAGGGGGGGTAGTTTGGTATCTGGGAGTCTCTGGCACTCCGTGTGTGACTGTGCTGTGACCTAAAACTTCTTTTAAAATTAAATGAAAAATTGGGAGACAATGGGGTTTGAGAGGAGGAAGGTGTCATGGCACACCAGACATCTGATAACACAGCGATAAAGGGAAGGAAAAGAAGGAAAAAAGAAAAGAGAAAGGAAAAAAAATGAATATATATATATATATATATTTTTAAAGGCATTTCCTTTGCTTTTTTGCCCATTTTTTGAATGTCCCAATCCACTAATTATATTTTATTTTGTTTTATTCTTTGTTTGATTATTTGTTTTTTTTCCTTCTCTTTTTTTATTTTTTTTTTCCCCCTGAGTTTCCTTATGTTTGTCTCTTGCATGTAAGCTTATCACACTTGTTTCTTTTTCCTAGGAAGTGTATTTGATTATTTTATGAACTAAATGTTCATGGAGGATTTGGATCACAGAAGGGTTACAATGGGTACTGCGGGGGATTATTGGGGGGGGGGTGTCTGGGGGGGGTTTCGTGGGGATTGGTTCATCCGAATATACATGAAAGATATACAAAATCATCCAAAGAATCGGTGGATGGGGCATGGTCACGATGGGTGGATAATCACACAATAAACGAGGGAATCTGAATTCCTAGCCTGGAGAGCTCTGCCACAGTCTCCAAGGGAGCAGCAATAGTCCTCTGAGTATAGGGACAGTGCCTGTCAAAATAGGATGTGTTTTTTTTCTTTCATGACTACCCTTGTGAGTCTTTGCTCTTGTAAATGAGACTTAGCCTGCAGTTGTGGGGTGCCTAAGTGTTGTCACCTGAGACCCTCCTTGTTGCTCAAATGTGGCCTCTCTCTAAGCCAAACTCAGCATATGATTGCACTACCTTCCCCCCAACGTGGGACATGACTCCCGGGGATGAGCCTCCCTGGCAAGGAGGGATTAATACCAAGTGCCAACGGGCAACACAACTGGAAAAAGACCTTGAATAAAAGGGGGAAATGGTAAAGACAAATGAGTTCAAGTGGCTAAGAGACTTCAAAGAGAGTCGGGAAGTCATCCCAGAGGTAACTCTCACGCACACCTCAGTAGGAGCTCATAGAACATCTAAGTGCCTATCACCCCACTCAGAGGGGTTCCTGAGAGCTCCGGAGACACCCTGGTCCTATATAAGGGGGGATAGCCCCAGAGACTGATGCCTTATCAGTGGGTTCTATTTTGGTATCTGTGCTCCTGAGAGTGACAGAATTAGACTCAAATAAGTCCTCCCTGCACATGGTTCACCAGTCCCTTCTATTCAAATCTATATGTGATGCCAGAGTTTTTAGGTATACTTCCAGAGACTGGCGCCTCCCGCCTACCTATGTGCCAGGTGTGCATGAAATCTCGGTGGAGCTGCAACTCCTACCCTACAGCTCAATGGACTCATCCAAGTCACCTGGTGAGGAGACAACGATGGGCAATGGCCATCCCAGGGAATGGAGAAGGCCTGCATCGGCAGGCAGGATCATCCCACCCACCATATCCATGGGATATAAGCCCTCTCTCACTTGGAGTTGGAGTGGACATCACCATCCCAGTCCCCTCAGGATTGGGGGCAGAACTATGGACTAGAGTGGACTTGATGGTATTCTCTTGTTCACATATGGTGATTCTAGCAATGCAAGAAATTATAACAATGAGGTGGAGCCAGTGGCCACTTGACACTTTTGGGTTAGGGAGGGGATGAGCAGTTGAAATACAGGGGCTTCTTTGGGAGTTGGAGGTTGTCCTGAGTACTGTTGTGGCAATTGATGTAGGCCATTTTAAATCAGCACCCACCACTCAGAACTGAGTGGGAGAGAGTGTGGTCTACAGTGTGAACTGTGGTCTATAGTTGGTGGCAAGGCTCCAGGATGTGTAAGTTCATTGAGGGTTATGGGCCACACTTGTGGGAGATGTTTGTGTGGGATGTGGTGGGAGGTGTGGGAGGTGGGCAACATGGTAATCCCAGTGGGTTCCGTGTAATATTTTGGGTAATCTAAGCACCTCTTAAAATATATGTATATATATATATAACATTTTTGTAAGCCGATACACATATATGCATATATATTTATATATCATTTTGCAAATGTTTGTATGTATTGTGAGAATTTTGATTTTTACCCACAATAAAAATAAATAAATAAAAAAAAAGCGAGTGTAGATAAATTGATAATTCAGAGGTGATCATTTTCCATGATTTCACGTTTGTTTAATGAATTTTTAGAAAGCTCCCAGTTTTGTTTCAAGGAAACCATTCCTGATTTTATGTACATCATTGGGCTGTTCTCGATTGCAGAGAGATTGTAATACAGGTATCCACATATAAATACCTGCTCTTGAAACACATTGCAGTTTTTTTTAAAGTATTGGAAATAAAATCAAAGTCATTCTTATAAAGAAACAGAATCCACATATAGATAAATAAAAATCCAGGAACTCATAGTACAAATAGCTCCCACCCTCCCAATTTCTCCTATGGCTTATGAAGTATCTTGCCAACAGCCAGAAGAGAAAAAGGGACTTTTAGTGCCCACCAGGTGACAAAGAGTGACTCAAATGTTTGCCATATATCATGAGGGAGAAGATGGTTCATAAAAATCAAGGACCTAATCCATCGAGCAGTGTGTACTGCCCTCCATTATATGCACATATGATTATAGGCTCCAACAATGAAGAAACAACAAAGGAAGACTACATTAGAGAAATAAGTAATTCCAAATATTTATATTTCTCCCTCACCACCCTCTTTCTGTTATTATATAATTTAGAGAAACATATCAGTCATACTTGATTATGTATGTTCATACATAATCGTGAATCTAGAGCAGATATCACATCCTTAGAAAATAAAGGGGCAAAACACCTTACAATGGTCCAATCTCCAGCAGAAACTTTAATTGTTTATTAATTTTTTTAAATTGGCCAAAGCATTTCTGAAACATGGCTAATAACTGTTATCCGTGGCTCAACTTGTACAATTCCTGACATCCCCATGATTTTATAAACAAATCTGTTTTACTGAAACATATTAAACAAATATATTTTTTAAAAAATAAAAATAAAATAAATGCCATAGACAGAGAATTCTGAAAGCAGCAAGAGAAAAGCAATGCATAATGTATAAGAGATACCCAATAAGATTAAGTGCTGATTTCTCACCAGATACCATGGAGGAGAGTAAACAGTGGTATGATATATTTAAGATACTGGAAAAGAAAAACTTCCAGCCAAGAATCTTATATCCGGCAAGATTGTCTTTCAAAAATGAGTGAGAATTTAGAATATTCACAGATAAACAGAAACTGAGAGAATTTGTAACCAAGAGACCTCCTTTGCAGGAAATACTAAAGGGTGTGCTACAGCCTGAAAAGAAAAGACAGGAGAGAGAGTCCTGAAAGAGAGTCTAGAAATGAAGATTATATCAATAAAAGTAACTAAAAGTGTCAAAAGAGTGGTGAAACTAAAATATGACAGATAAAACCCAAATATTCAGGAAATAACTTAACCAACAATGTAAAGCACTTGTATTCAGAAAAGTACAACTCATGCATATATATTTATATATCATTTTGCAAATGTTTGTATGTATTGTGAGAATTTTGATTTTTACCCACAATAAAAAAAAAAAAAAAGTACAACTCATTGTTAAAAGAAATAAAAAAATGACCTAAATAATTGGAAGAACATTCCATGCCCATGCATTGAAAGACTAAAGGCCATTAAGATGTCAATTCTACTCAAATTGATATACAAATTCAATGTAATCCCAATAAAAATTCCACCAGCATTTTATAAATAATTGGAAAACACGATTATCACATTTATTTGGAAGGGTAAGGGTTCCTGAACAGCCAAAAACATCTTAAAAAGAATAAGCGAAGTTGGAAAACTCTCATTTCCAGACTTGAAGTCATATTACCTAGCTACAGTGGTAAAAACAGCATGGTACTGTCATGACGACAGATACATAGACCAATGGAACAGAACTGATGGTTAAGAAACAGACCCTCACATCTATGGTCAAGTGATTTTTGACTAGCCTGTCAAAACCACCCAATTTGGGCAGCACAGTTCATTCAACAAATGTTGCCCTGAAAATTGGATATCCATAGCAAAAGAAGTTAAGAAGATCCCAATCTCACACCCTATTCAAAAATTAACGCAAAATGAATAAAAAACTTCAATATAAAAGCAAGAACCATAAAGCTTCTAGAAGGAAATGTAGGAAAATATCTTTATGACCTGGTGGTAGGTGGTGAGTTCTTAAAGCAGATAAGAGGCAGACTGAGATGGAGTACTCATATTGAATGTACATAGAAGTTTTAATTAGCTTTACTGTAAAAGTGTGGAAATGTACAGAGTTGATGGTAGCACATTATGGTGAGTAACAGCTGGTTTATAAGTGGGGATGTGGCTGAAAATGGTAGACTATGGATGTAAATGCCAATTGACAGAAAGCTAGAGAATAATCTAGGGACTGAATAGCACAGTAAACCCAGAGGTGGAAGAGAATAGTGGTTGATGGTACAGATGCAAGAGTGTCCTTTGTCAGCTAGAGCAGATGTACATCAGTGTTGCAGGTTGGTGGGAATGTGGAGAAGCATGGGAAAAATACAACTGGAGTGACCTATGGGGTGTGGTTAACACTACGAAAGTAATATTCTTGCATCTATGCCAAAGATATACTGTGTTGATAATGGGGGAGTATGGAAAATGTGTGTCAAATGTACGCTGTGGATCTGGTAATAATCAGATGATATTATCTCATAATCTGTGACAAATGTTCCACCACAATGTGGAGTGCTGATGGAGGGGTGTTGTTTAGGAATTCTGAACATGTGCATGATTGCTTTGTAAGTCTACAGCTTCTGTCATAAAATATATTTAAAAAATAATAATAGGGAATGTTGGGGGAAAAATACACCATATGTAAGATAAGGACTATAATTAGTAGTAAGATTTTGACAATATTCTTTCATAATTTGTAACAAATGCCTCACAACAATGCAAGGTGTTGGTGGAGGGTTGATGTATGGGACCCCTTTATGGTGTTATGAATGTTTGCTTTATAAGTACACATCTTTTGCTATACACTTATTGTTTATGTATGTTCATATATAAATGGTATAAAGAAAATAATAATAATAAGGTGGGTTGGGGAAAATACTTTAGTTAATAGTAATATTTTGAGGATGCTCTTTACCCATTAGTTAAAAATGTTTCACCACAATGCAAGGCATTGTTGGTAGGGTGAGGTATGAGAGCCCTGTATGATGTTATGTATGTTTGCTTTGTAAGTTCACAACTATTACTATACACTTATTGTTTATGTATGTTCATGTATGAGTGATATACTTCAATAAATTAAAAAAAAATGGTGATGGTTAGGCTCACATGTCAATTTGGCCATGTAATGATGCCTTGTTGTTTGGTCAAGGAAGCACTGGTCAAATTTTTAATGTGAGGATGTTTTATGGATTACATAATTAACAAGTTAATTGCATCTATGGCTGATGACATCTACAATCAACTGAGGGGATTTTCATCAGCAATTAAAGACATCTCATCCAATCAGTTGAAGGCCTTAAAAAGAAAAGTGATGATATCAGCAGTCAGAAGAAAGAATTCCCACCTCTACTTCAGTGAGCCAGGTTCCCCTGGATAATGCATCAAAAACCTTCATCAGATTTCCCAGGTTTCAACCTGCCTTTTGAAATTTGGACTCATGTAACCCTGAAGTCATGTGAGATTTTTATAAAATCTCATATTTACATATATCTCCTATCAGTTTTATTTTCCTAGAGAGCCCTGAATAATAAGATTGGTCCTGGTAGTTGTTCTTGAGAAACAGAATCCTAAAAATGGAGTTTCTGAATTGGTTATGGGTTTTTTTTCGATTGGTTCTCTACTCTGATTAGATTCAAAGGCACTAATGACTCTATTGCCAATAATTAAGATGCCACTGATAGTCCATGGTTTGAGTTGGAAATAGAGATACACAAAATATCACCACTGGATACTTCTGTGCTTACAAGAGGCAAATCTCTGGATTGGAGTGTTTTTGACACCTTAACAGTTTTTTGGAGTTAAAAGGTACAGTGATGTGTGCTTGTTTTTTCTAAATATGCTGAAGCTTCAACTTTGCAAGTTACACACTGCATGAAGCATGTGAAAGTTTCTGTGTAGCTACAGACTTGAGATCTCTGAAAACAAGACTCAAAGTCTCATTGTGTGAGTAGCAGAGTTACAACAGAAACTAAATTCTCAATTTTGCATGGTGTCTGCTGTTAAAATGAGGAAACTGATTGCAAAGGAATGGGATCCTGAAAATTGGAATGATATCTTATGGATTCATAATGATGGCAGTGGTGACATAGAAACCTTAAATACTGCTAAGCCTTTACCAGATAAACCTGTAATGGTCTGGCCTGAGGAAACAGCCACCCAACCTCTTGAAGAAGAAGTTTTGGATCACATAAGGGTTGCAACTGTGGTTGAGGAGGGCCATTGGTGCAGGTTGTCAGTGTTGGGGGTTGCATGGGAGGAGGTTCACCTTGGGCATACCTATAAGGCATATGAATGTGTTCAAGTGCTCATGGGACATTGTCATAGTGGTAGAAATTCACACAATAACCCTACGAATATCGAATTACCATCCTGGGGAGCTTTGCTACATTCTCTAATGGGACAGCAAGAATCCCCAGAGAACAGGGGAAGTGACTAGTGAAGGAGATTGGAAAATTGATGGGCCCTTGATATTGATGACTCTATTTATGAACCTTTACTTTTGTATTTGAATTTTATCTTAATATTATAGTATGCCTAAGATTTACCACCTGATACCCTCCTTGTTGCTCAAATGTGGCCTCTTTCTAAGCCAAACTCAGCATATGAATGCATTGCCTTCCCCCACAACATGGGTCATGACTCCCAGGGATGAACCTCCCTGGCACTTGGTAGTTAGTGACTACCAAGCAATGCAACTGGAAAAAGACCTTGACCAAAAGGGGGAACGGGCAAAGACAAATGAGTTTATATGGCTAAGAGACTTCAAAGTGAGTCCAGTGGTCATTCCAGAGGTTATGCTTATGAACATCTCAGCAGGATCTCATTTACTGCCAGAGTAAATATTGCCTCAAATAGTGGAGCTCCTGAGGGCTCTGGAGACATCCAGACACTATAGGTAAGGCAGACAGCTCAGGAGTGTGATGCCCTGCCAGTGGGCCTTACCTTGGAATTTATGCTCCCCAGTGTGACAGAGTTGGACTCAGTTGTGGTTTTCCTACACATGGCTCTTTTGTCCCTTCTATTTGAACCTATAGTTAGTACTATAGTTGATAAGTGTATATCCAAGAGACTTAAACCTTTGGTCCATCCATTTCCATTGGGCCCTGAATCTCAACAGAGTTGCAAAACCTACTCTCCAGTCATTGGACTCACCCAGGACATCTAACAAGCAGATGATGATGGACAAGGTCCATCCCAAGGAACAGAGAGAGTTTGCAACTGCAAGCAAGATAGTCCCACCCATCTGCCCCATGAGATCTAACCCCCCCTGTCAATTGATAGGTGGAGTGGGCATCAACATCCAAAATCCTCATGGTTGGGGAACGAATGAAGGACTCTTATTCTACTATGGACTTATTGTAATTCTACCAATGGAAGAACTTTTATCATTGATGTGGAAACAGGGACTGCTGAAGGTTCTGAGGGGATGGGGGGAAAAATAGGTGTAATTTGGGGTCATTTTTGGGCCTTGGGGATTGTCCTGAATGACACTGCAATGACAGATGCAGGACAATATATATCTTTTTTTAAAAACAATTTATTGAAGTATATCATTCATACATGAACATATATAAACAATAAGTGCTCAGTAAACACTGTGAACTTACAAAACAAACATGCATAACATCATATAGGGCTCCCACACATCACCCCCACCACAAGTACCTTGCATTGTTGTGAAACATTTGTTAACAAACTATGAAAGAGCATAGTCAAAGTATTATTAATAACTATAGTCTGTATCTTACTCCCCTATACTTTTTAAAGGATTTATTTATTTACTTTTATCCATTTTTCCCCCCTCCCCCATTTTTGTTGTTTTTGTGTCTATTCACTGGGCAACTCTCTGTGTCCATTTCCTGCCCTTTCTTCTCATCCTTCTCCTCCTGTCTTCACTGGGATTTGATCCTTGGAACCTCTGATGAGGGAGAGAGGCATCCTACCACCTGCACCACCTTAGTTCCTGTTTTTTTTGGTGCGTCTCATCTTGGCTCTCCTTTGTGGCACTCTCCTGTTAAGTCATCATCTTGCTGCGTGGCTTGTGGGGTCAGACGGCACATCTGCTTGTGGGGCCTGGTGGCTCACACATGCATGGGACCTGGAACCACACCTGTGTATGGGGCCTGTCGGTATACCCACACGTGAGGCCTGAGGGGCTCACCTGCTTGCAGGGCCTGGTGGCACTCTCATGCACAGGGCCTGGTGGCGCACCTGCTCACGGGGCTTGGCAGCACACCTGTGCATGGGACCTGGTGACTCACTTGCTTGCGGGGTCTGGCAGTGCACTGGCGCACAGGGTCTGGGTAGCTCACCCTCTCATAGGACCTGATGGTGCACCCATGCATGGGGACTTGGGGGTCACCTGCTCATGGGGCCTGGTGGCACACCTGCAAGCAGAGCCTGATGGTGCACCTGTGCGTGGGGCCTGACAGCACACCCTTTTGTGGAGCCTGAAGGTGCACCCGTGCACTGAGTCTGGCAGCCTGCATGCCTTCTGTATTTTTCTTTTTATTAATTTTTACTGGGAGGTCCTGGGTATCGAACCCAGGTCCCTCCATATGGGAGGCAGAAGCCCAACCATTTGAGCCACATCTGTCCCTCTGTTATATCTCTTAAGGTTGACCAAAGATACCTAGAGTTACCGTCATTTCCCATACAGGATGGTCGTATAATAAATCAGGCTTAGTTTATTACCAATATTCTAGGGAGAAAAACTAGGTCTGAAGACACATGAATAGTTTCTAATATTGTGAATGTTTAGCCTACCCTGATTATCACAAAATCAGGACAGCGAGAATATTTGCAGCCATTATATATCTTGTAATAACTTACAAAAATGTACAGGAGAGAGTATAAACTACAATGGAAATTATAATCCACGCTTATTGGCAATGCTCCAAAACGTGTTCATCAATTTTATCAAATGTACCACATTAATGAAGGATGTTGTTAATGTGGGAAAATATGGGAGTGGTAGGAGTGGGGTATATGAGAATGCACTACATTTTTTATGTGACATATATGTAATCTAAGTATCTTTAAACAATTAAAATAAAAGTATATTTAAAACAGAGAAAACTTCGGTGGATTTCTCAGCTTACAACCTGCACTATGACGTTTGGACTTGTGCATTCTCATAGTTTAGTGAGACAATTTTATAAAATCTCATGATATTTATAGATATCTCCTGTCAGTTCTGTTTAAGTAGACATCCTTGGCTAATACAATGGTCAAGGAAATGATGGAAAATATTGTGAAAGAACAATAGTATATCAGGAAACTAATGAATGAACAATATGAGAGTCTAAGTAAAGAGAGAGAAAAAGAAACCAAACAGAACTACTGGAGTTGAAGAACACAAAAACTGAAATGAAAAATACTCAGGAGAGTTTCAGGAAAAGAATGGATCTGGCAGAATACAAAATCAGTGAACTTAGACACAAGACACTTGAAATGAGTCAGGCTGAAAAGCAGAAAGAATGAAGTAATATTAAAAGTGAAAATATCCTAAAACCCCTTTAGAACACATTCAAACACTACAATATACACATTATGGGAGTCCTAGAAGTAGATGAAAGAAATGGCAGAAGGTATAGTCAGATAAATAATTACAGAGAACTTTCTAAATGTAGCAAAAACATGAATATGCACATCCAAAAATCCCAAGAACCCTAAACAGGAAAAACAGGGTGAAAAGTATAGACCATTATATTTTCATCATAGTATTGAATGCAAAACAGAAGGCCAGAGTTATGAAAGCTGAAAGAAATAAGTAACGTGTTATACACAATGGAGATCCGATTAGACTGTGTGTTGATTTCTCAGGAGAAAACATGGATGCATGAAGGCAGTGGGGTGAAATATTTAAAGTTCTGAAAGAAAATAAATAACTGCCAGCCAACAATTTTATATCCAGTTAGACTTTCTTTCAAAAATGATGGAGATTTCAAGATATTCTCAGATAAACAAAACCTGAGGGAGTTTTTCATCATGAGACATTCCCTACAAGCAATGTAAATGGCATTCTTTAGACTGAAAGGAAAGGACACTAGTTTGTAGGAACAAGTGTCATAAAGAAATAAAGTCCTGAAATAAAGGTAACCATTTGGCTTACTAAAAATGCCAATATTATTGTTGTGTACTTTTTGATATGTAACTACACTTTGTACTTCTTTACAGGTACTAAAATGCAAATGCATAAATAGTAATGATAATTGTATATTGGACATACAATTTACAACAATATAACTGGAAACACATACCAAAGAAGGTGGGGTTGCATGCGTGTAAGAAAAGGATATGCATACTATTGAAGCTAATTTGGTACAAAACAAAATATGATTGTTATATAGTTAGCATGTTAAATTTTATCCTCTTGGTAGCCAAAAGGAAATAGGTGAAAAGTTTATCCAGATAGAAATGAGATATCACTTATTATGGTACACGACAAAAAAACAAATAAACATAAAATTAGATATTAATGAATATGAGGTACAAACAATGTACAAGACTTACAAAGGGTAAATAACACAATAAGGGAAGAAAGACCAGTATTATCAGTAATGACTTTAAATGTAAATAGATCAAACTCTCCAGCCAAAAGGCAGAGATTGGCAGAATGGGTAAATACCATGACAAAACTGCTTTAGTTAGCTAATGGCTGACAAAGCAATATACCTGAAACGGGTTGACTTTCACAATAGAGATTTATTAACTTTTCAACTTACCATTCTGAGGCTGTGAAAGTGTCCAATTCAAGGCATCCTTGGGAGATGCTTTTTCCCGAGCTGCAATTGTGGGTGATCAGGCACTTGGTGGCATCCACTTGTCTCTAATTTTTCCTCTGGGCCACATTGCTTTTAGCTTCTGGCTTCAGTGGCCTCTCAAATTCTGTGTTCCATTGATTTCAGCTTCTGTCCCCCTTGGCCTTCTCTCTCAGCTTCTGGGGTTTTCTCTCTGTCTCTGCATCTTGGCTGATTCCAGTTTATAAAGGACTCCAGTAAGAGAATTAAGGTCCACCCATGACTATGCCTTACTGGAGTAATCTAATCAAACGGCCCTTAACTGTATCTATTCTATCCAACAGTTCACAATAGGTTCACACCCAAAGGAATGGACCAATTTAAGATCCTAATTTTCTGGGGTCCACACAAGATTCAATTTACCCCAAAACTATGTGCTCTCTGCAAGTAACTCACATTAAATTCAAAGTTACAAGTATGTTGAGGGTAAAAGGGTGGAAAAATATATACCTTGCAAGTACTAACCAAAAGTGAGTTGGGTGACATATTAATATCCGATAAAATGGACCTTAAGTCCTAAACAGTTTTGAGGGACAAAAATGGTTGATATAAACTAATAAAGGGGAGATATAACAATTATACATATATATGTAACTATCAGCAGAGACCCAAGTATATGAAAGCCAATATATGATGCAAATGTTGACAGATTTGAAGGGAGAAATTGATGATTCTACATTAATAGTAGCAGACTTTAACACACCACTCTAGATAAAGGATAGAACATCTAGTTAGCATATGAATAAGGAAGTACAGGATATGAATGATGCACTAACTCAACTAGACTTAGGAGAAAATACATAGAACAATTCACCCAATGAAAACATAATACACATTCTTCTCAAGTGCACATGGATATTCTCCAGGACCGACCCTATGTTGTGTTACAAAATAAGTCTCAATAAATTTGAAAATATGGAAATTGTACAATGTATATTCTCTAACCACAATGGAATGAATCTAGAAATCAATAATAGAGGGAGAAATGGAAAATTCACAAATATGATGAAATTAAACAACAAATGGGTTAAAGAAGAAATCAGAAGCAAAATTAGGAAATATCTTGAGTGAAGTGAAAATGAAAATGCAACTTATGAAACTTATGGGAAGCAGTGAAGGCAGTGTTGAGATGGAAACTCATAGCTCTAAATGTTTACATTAAAAAAGAAGAAAGACTTCAAATCAGAGATCTAACTTCAAAAAATGGAAGAAAAACAAAAGAAGAGAAAACTGAACCCAAAGTGAGGAGAAGGAAATAAAGATTAGAGCAGAAATAAATGATATAGAGATTAATAAATAGCAGCAGAGAGTACTAACAAATCTAGAAGTTGGTTCTCTGAAAAGATCAGTAAAATTTGCAAACCTTTCACTACACTGACAAAGAAAAACACAGAGAGAATGAAAATAAATAAAATCAGAAATGAGAAGGGGGCAATACTACTGATACCATAGAAATAAAAAGAATCATAAGATGATACTATACACAGCTATATACTAATAAATTTGACAACCTAGATGGAATGAACACATTCCTAAAACACACAAACAACCTGCACTGAATCTAGAAGAAACAGATGATCTCAACTGACCAATTACAAGTAAAGATCATCAGTCATCAAAAGCCTCCCAACAATGAAAAACTGAGGAACAGATGGCTTCACAGGTGAATTCTATCAAACATTCCATGAAGAATTAATACCAATCCTGCTCAAATTCTTCCAAAATATTAAAGAGAAGGGAAAACTACATGACACATTCTATGAGGCCAAAATCACCCTCATACCAAAACCCCATAAAGTACAGAAAAGAATATTACAGACAAATTTTTATTATGAATATAATGCAAAAATTCTCAAAAAATGCTAGCAAATCGAATCCAACAGGAAAATAAAATAATTATACACCGTGATCAAATGGGATTTATACCAGTTATGCAAGGGGGGTTCAACATAAAATAAATTACAGTAATACAACACAATAACAGAATAAAGGGACAAATCACATGATCATCTTAATTGACATAGAAATGACCTTTGGAAAAAATCTAGTATTCTTTCTCGATAAAAAATTTAGACAAATAGGAATAGAGAAAACTTCCTCAGCATGATAAAGTGTATATAAGAAAAACCCATTTGTAATGCCATACACAGTGTTGCAAGATTGAAAGCTTTCCCTCTAAGATCATGAACAAGAAAATGATGCCCACTGTCACCACTGTTTTCAGCATTGTACTGGAAGTTCAAGAGAGTGCAGGTAGGTAAGAAAAAGTAATAAACGACATCCAAATTGGGATGGAAGAAGCGAAAGTTTTACTATTTGCAGATGATGTGATTCTATATATAGAAAATCCAGAAAAATCTACAACAAAGCTATTAGAGCTAATAAATGAATTCAGTAAAGTGGTGTTTCTATACACCAGCTGTGACAATTTTAACTTCTTTTATGAATCCTAAAATGAAAAGGATTTTGTTTTTGAACTAATCACATGACTGCACCACTCTGAACTAATCCATTCCTTTGAGGGTGAGAAGCTTTTGATTGGACTATGTCAGTAAGGTGTGACTCAGGTTGTATTCTCTGCCCTCTTGCTGAGTCTGATATAAAGGGAGACACACAGAGAGAGACATGCCATATGCCTAACTACACACAGCTGAACTCAGAAAGCTGAGCAGCTGAGACTGAGAGGGGAGGCCCAGTTATAGAAAAGCCCTATGACTGGTTGCGCACAGCTGAGCTCCAGAAGATGGTAGATTCCGGAGGGGAAGGCAGAGACCTCAGCCGAGATTGGCAGTCATCTTGCTTCAATATGTGGCAGGAGAAAGCATCTCTGCTGATGCCTTGATGTGGTCATTTCATGGCCTTGGAATTGCAACCTTTTACCCCAAATAAATACCCATTATAAAAGCTATCACATTTCTCATATTTTGCATCAGCAAACTTTTTTGCTAATTAAAACACTAGCAATCAGCAATCTTAGAAAAAAATCCATTTAAATTGCAACTGAAAGAATCATATATCTAAGAAAAACTTGAACCAAGGATGTAAAGGACTTATACATTGAAAACTACTAAACATTTCTAAAAGTAATTTAAGAAGACCTAAATAAATGGACATCCCATGCTCATGGATTGTAAAAGTAAATGTTGTTGTTATGTCAATTCTCCCCAAAGCAATTTACAGATGCAAAAAAATCCAAATCAAAATTCTAAAAGCCTTCTTTACAGAAATGGAAAAAAGTAATCAAATTTATTTGGATGGTTATGGGGCTCCAAACAGGCAAAACACCTTCATTTAAGAGTGAAGGTAGAGGATTCATACTTCCAGACTTTAAAACTTATTACAAAGTTACAGTGTTCAAAACAGCATAGTAGTGGCACAAAGATATATGTATATATATAGACTAACGGAATTGAATTGAGTGTTCAGAAAGACACCCTCACATCTAAGGCCAATTGATATTTGATACAGCTGCCAAATCCCCTCAATTGGGAAAGAATAATCTCTTCAACAAATTGTGCTGTTAGAACTGGATATCCATATGCAAAAAAATGAAGGGGGACCCCTATGTCATACCAAATACAAAACACTAATTTAAAATGCATTAATGACTTAAATAGAAGAACCAGAACTATAAAACTCTTAGAAGAAATATAAGGAAACCTGTTCAGAACCTTGCATTAGGAAGTGTTTTCTTAGACTACTCCCAAAACACAAACAATAAAAGAAATAAATAGGTAAAAAGGACCTTATGAAAATTAAAAAAAATTGAGTGTCACATAACACTACCAAAACAAACTATGGACAGTAGTGTAAAGTAATATAGTAATAATCATCCGTCAATGGTAAAAAAAAGTATATATGATAAGTGAAAGAAACTAGATATAAGTTAGTACATATTGTTGGACCCCATCTATACAAAACATAAATGCAAATACATTAAAGACACAGCAATAGAATAGCAGTTATGTATGGCAGGGGAAGAGGAGAGATATTGAGAGTGACTAATAGGCATAGAAATTTTTTGTTTGATTTTATTTTGTGTTTATTATTATTTTTGAAGTAATGAAAATGGTCTAATATTGATTGAAGTGATGAATGGACAATTGTGATTATGCCAAATAACATCAATGTTTGGATGGAATGTATGCTTTATGAATACATTTCAATAAAATTGATTTAAAAAAGAAAAAAGAATGCATTTTTGATACTTTTACAACATGGATGAACCTTGAAAATATTACATTGTGTGAAACTTAAGCCTGACCAAAAAAACAACAAATATTGTATGATCTCATTATATGAAATAATTAGAATAAGCAAACTCATAGAGTCAGAGTCTGTAGCATATGTTACTAGGGGTTAGGTTGTAAGTAGGTAATGGGGAGATAATGCTTGAGTTTTTGAGTTTTGGTAATGGATTGTGGTGAGAGTAGCACAGCATTGTGAATGTAATTAACATCACTGAATTATACATGTGAATGTGTTTAAAAGGGGGAAATTTTAGGTTGTACATATGTTAATAGAATAACAATTTAAAAATTCAATAACATAGGACTGTATGACACAAATAGTAAACCCTGTTGTAAATGATTGACTATAGTTAATATAGTTAATGGTATAATTATATTTAGCACAATTATAAAAATGTTCTTTCATGATTTTTTTCCAAAATACTAATCCATGGTGTTAAAAATAGGGCATTATATGGGAATTCTATATTTTATGTATTGTATGCATGAGTTTTCTGAAAACCTACAACTTTTCTAATAAAAAAGGAATACTTTTCACCATCCACTAAATTGATTTCTTAACTTAATAATGGGCTGCAAATTACATTTTTAAAGCATACTTCTATAGAAATTAGATTAGGAAATAGTTTCTACCAATCTATCAGTTATTTAAAGGGAAGATGACCATAGAAAAATAGAAAAATAATAAAATGAGGTAGATGATAAAGATTTCCAGTTCAAGATGATTTCTGAATATATCCATTTTTAGATTCTCCTTCTATATTTCCCAATAAAACAACCAGTGAAATACAGAAATAAAAATAAATTTATTGTACCTTGAAAGCCTGGAGACATGTCTCCAATACAAAAGAACATTTATGAATTTCTAGGAAATATAAAGTGAATGGACATAGATAAATTATTTAATACACTTTAATTAAAGATAAATTATTTAATACAACTTCAACTCCATCCATTCCAAACTTGTGGACAATTGGACTTCCAAAAGATACTTGTACCCAGAACTCCAAATTGCCCCAATAATAGAGGGACTGTGTACTAGAAGAAAGAGCTCATGGATTGGATAATGGGTCCATTAATTAGTTTTAGGGTAGAGTGCGTGTTCCAATCTTGTCTCACAGAGTAGATTGAGAAATTTGCCTACAGGCTGATTACATGATGACACCTCTTTACAAAGGAAGTTCAGATGTGGAAAACTATTACAGTAGTTTTTTTTTGTCTGAGAAGAAGGGTTATTCTAGGGAATGTTTAAGTGCCACATGGATGGGAAACCCCAAGCATGAAATGAGTTACTTTTATATTCCTTAGTGCATCCTGTCAGATTCACCTTTCCTCCACTCTCCACTTAAAACTATTGGAACTCTGGTTCCTATAATTCAAATTTGTATTTATAGATCAAGAGTACAAGCATTTTCAGTTAGCCTGAGGAAGTATACGCTACAATTTCTTTAATATAACATAGACTCTCATCTACAAACATGAAGAGACAATTAATAAACAAAAAACATTTGAGGAAAATGAAAGGCAAAAAAGGAACTAAACTAAAAAACAGAACCCATCTCTGAAGGAAACATAGTTAATACAGAACATAAAAGAAAAACATAAAGAGGAATACTTGATAGTGTTAGAGAACCTTAAGTAGCAATGTTTATAATACAGGACCAGACTCCTCTGAAGAAAGAAAAAAATTGGAGTACTCAGAAATTAAAATCACAACTACAGCAGTTTAACCAAATTCCCCATAATTAGAGAATTTAATAGATGGCTGAAAAATAAATAAACATACAAAAGTTAATATCTTTTTAACAATGTAAAATAAAGACTATATAATCAAAAGTTCTCCATTACAATAAAAAGAACAAAAATGTAAATGTCTAGGAATAGATTTAACAGAAATGTGCATATATTTTACGAAGGCAACTTTAAAATGTTATTGATGAGCATCCATTGAGGGTGGTGGGCCACACTTGTGGGAGATGTTTGTGTGGGATGTGGTGGGAGGTGTGGGAGGTGGGCAACATGGGAATCCCAGTGGGTTCCGTGTAATATTTTGGGTAATCTAAGCACCTCTTAAAATATATTTATATATATATATAAATAACATTTTTGTAAGCAAATGTACATATATGCATATATATTTATATATCATTTTACAAATATTGGTATGTATTGTGAAAATTTTGATTTTTAACAACAATAAAAAATAAATTAAAAAAAAAAAGTTAAAGAAAAAAAAAACTTGAATAAATGGAAAGGCAACCCTGGTACTTACGTAGAAAGACACTTTAATATAATGATGTCAGCTCTCACTAAATTAATTAATCATATCTTTAATATAGTCTAAAAACACCAATATGTTTCTTAAATATACTTTTTTTATTTTTACTTTTTAAAAAGAAACTTAGATTACATAAGATATCTACTATATCTTTGTTACACAAAAGATATAGGAGATTCCCATATGCCTTGCTCACTAACCCTCCCACATTTCCCCACATCAACAGCGTCCTTCATTACTGTGGTACATTTGCCACAATTGATGAACACATCTTGGAGCATTGCCACTAAGCAATGACTATAGTTTACATTGTAGTTTGCACTCTTTCCTGCACATTTTTGCAAGTTATTACAAGATATACAATGGCCTGTATCTGTCATTGTAATGTCACTCAGAATAATTCCCAAGTCCTGAAAATGTCCCCAAATTACACCTATTTTTTCCTCTCCTTTCCCTCAGAAACTCCAGTGGCCACTGCCTCCACATCCATGATAAAAGTTCTTCCATTGCTTGTATTATAACAAGTCTACAGTAGAACAACTGTAAGTCTACTCTAGTCCATCGTCCATTCCCTAATCCTGAAGATTCTGTGATGCCCACTCCAGCTTTAATTGAGAGGGGGCTTAAATCCCATGGGGGATATGGATGGGACTTTCTTGCTTGCAGTTGCAGACTCTCTCTGTTCCTTGAGATGTTCATTGTCGGTCATCATCTGCTTGTTGTCCTGGATGAGTCCAATGAAATGCAGAGTATGTGTTGCAAGTCTGTTGAGATTCAGGGCCCAACTGGTACATGGACAGCCCAAAGATTTACATTCCGCAGTGTGATAGAGTTGAACTCAGTTGTGTTTTCCCTACACATGGCTCTGCTGTCCCTCTATTTGAACCTATAGTTAGTACTAGTGTTGATTGTTTTATGACCAATATTGTTTTTATTCAGTGATAGAGAATGCTGATTACTTATTTTCACTGAAAATTAAATATGCAAAATTTTTCAAAAATATACTGGAATTGAAGACTAAGGGGAAAAAAGGCAGAGGATCAGAAATGTTAAAGAAGACACTGCACTTCATATTTGCCTTAGGCTGATCTTCATAGGAGGGCTAATCTCTGAAGGAATGCACTGGTCAATGCAGAGCCAATTTTCAGACTGTAAAAGGTGCTAATTTTCTATTGCTTTGTTTTTGTTAGCTCATAGCATTCATGGAAATTTTGTAATATTACTAGCTGAATAGAATCTTAAGAAAAGACAGCTGAAGGACTAAATTCTAGAGTTAACACTTAAGATATTAAAATGTAGAGTGTGCAACAAAATATTGAAAGTTAAATGAAGAAAAAAGAAAGGATGGCCCATCCAAAGAGGCAATATAATACTCCAGAAACCATCAAAGAAGAAGACAATACTTTGTACATACTGGACAAAGGCATAAAATAAATGATCTTCAGCATGCTCATGGAGATAAAGGAAAACACAGAGAAAGAACTAAAGTACATTGGGAAAACAATGAGTAAACACTATGAGAATCTCAATAAAGAGACAGAAAATTTTAAAAGGACAAAAGCAGAAATCCTGGAGTAGAAGACCACAGTAACTGAAATGAAATATTCCCTACAAGGTTTCAACAACAGATTAGAAATGGCAGAAGATCAGTGAATACAAAGACAAGACAATTGAATTCATCCAGACTGAGGTGCAGAGAGAGAAAAGAATGCAAAACAGTGTGCAGTGCCTGAGAAAAATGTGAGACAGCATCAAGTGTACCAACATATGCATTATTTGAGTATAGGAAGGATCAGAAAGAGAGAAAGGGGTGGAAGGAATAGTCAAAGAAATAAAGGCAGAAAACTTCCCAAATTTATTGAAAGATATGTATATACACATTCAAGAAACCCAAGGGACAATAAACAAGATAAACTCAAAGAAAACCACATCAAGACACATAGTAATCAACTGTCAAAAGCTAGGTGCAAAGAGCGAGTTCTGAAAAACAACATGTTGTTAACAAGGGAGTACCACTGAGTTTAAATCCTAATTTCTCACTAAAACCATGGAAGCAAGAAGCCAATGGGATGAAATATTTAAAGTACTGAAAGAAAACAATTGCCAACCAAGAATTTTATATTTGATGAAACTGTCAAAAAGGTTAAAATATTGTCAGATAAGCAAAAGCTGAGGAAGTTCATCATCACCAGACCTGCCCTACAAGCAATGCTAAACGGAGTCCTTTGGACTGAAAGAAAAGGACACTAGGCAGTGAATCAAGTGGCATAAAGAAATAAAGACCTCTGCCAAAAGTAACCATATGGGTAATAATGCAACTACTATTTTATTGTATATTTTGGTATGCACCTTCACATTTTACTTCTTACAGGTTCTAAAATGCAAATGCATAAAAATTAATATGACCTTCCAACAAAGAAAAGTCCAGGACCAAGTGACTTTATTGGTGAATATTAGCAAACATTCCAAGAGGAATTAACACCAATCTTTTTCAAGTGCTTCTGTAAATTTGAAGAGGAGGGAACACTTCCTAACTCATTCTATGAGGCCAGCACCACTCTAATACCCAAGCCAGATAAAGATATCACTAGAAAAGAAAATCTCAGATCAATATCACATGTGAATATAGAAGCAAAAATCCTCAACATAGTGCTTGCAAACTGAATCCAACAGCACATTATAGAATTATACATCATGATCAAGTGGGATTTATGCTAGGTCTGCAAGAGTGGCTTAACATAAATCAATTAATGTAATATACCACATTACTAGAGAAAAGGAAAAACCCAAATGATCATCTCAATGGTTGTAGTAAAGGCATTTGACTAAAACCAGCATTCACTCTTGATAAAAATACAAAACTAGGAATAAAATATTTTGATGATGTTCTTTCATAATCTGTAACAAATGATCCACAGCAATGCAACATGTGAGTGGAAGGGTGCTGCACTAGAATTCTGCATGATATGCATGATTGCTTTGTAAACTCACATTTTACTAATTAAAAAAAATATATATATATAAAACTAGGAATTGAAGAAAATTTCTTCACATGATAAAGTCCATGTATGAAAAATCCAATGCTAACATCATGCTCAATGGTGAAAGTTTGAAAAATTTCCATAAGATCAGGAACTAGATAATTATGCTCAATGTCACCATTTTTATTCACCATGATACTGGAAGTTCTAGTCAGAAAAATTAGGCAAGAAAAAAAATAAAAGCCATCCAAATTTTAAAGGAAGAAAAAAAAATTCCTTATTTGCAAATGGCACAATCCTACATATAGGAAATCCTTAAAACACCTACTTAAAGTTAGTAGAGCAAATAAAACAAATTCAGCTAAGTTGTGGGGTACAAGATCAGCATCCAAAAATAAGTCGTGTCTCTAGAATCTACTAATGAACAATCTGAAGTGGAAATCAAGAAAAACATTTCATTTACAATAGTGAATAAAAGAATAAAATATCTGGAAATAAACTTAACCAAGGATGCAAAGTACTTATACATGGAAAACTACAAAGCTTTGTTAACATAAATCAAAGAAGACCCTAAATAATGGAAAGACATTCCATGCTCAAGGATTGAACAACTAAATATTAAGATGTCAATTATACCCAAAGTGATTTTCAGGTTCAACACAATCCAATCAAAATTAAAACAGTCTTCTTTGGAGAAATAGAAATGCCAATTTTCAAATTCAGGTCGAATGGTTAGTGGCCCCAAATAGCCAGACCATCTAGAAAAACAACAAAGGTGAGGACTCATATTTCTTGATTTTAATACTTATTTCAAATCTCTAGTGGTCAAACAGAATGGTACTAGCAGAAGCACAAACACATAGACCAATGTAATCAAACTGAGAGTTCAGTAAATCTTTACATCTATGGCCAGTTAATTTTCAGTCCAGTCATTGTGGAAAGAATCACCTCTTTAAAAATGGTGCAGGGAAAATGGATAACTATATGTAAATGAATGAATGTAGACCTCTTCCTCACACCATATATGAAAATTAACTCAGAATGCATCGATGACCTAAATAATATCCAAAACTATAAAACTCTTGGAAGAAAACATAGGGAAGCATCTTCAGGACCTCGTGTTAGGTGGTGGTTCCTTAGACTTTTCACCAAAAGCTGAGCAGCAAAAGAAAAAAATATATAGATAAATGGGACTTCAATAAAATAATTGAAAACCGGAGATCAAACAAAAACCTGTACATGAATGTTTTATCGCAGCCTTATTCACAACAGACAAAAAATGTAAACATGCAAATGTCCATGAAGTGATAAATCGATAACAAAATGTAATATATCCATACAATGGAATATTATTCAGCCACAAAAAGCAATGAAAGACTGATATGAGCTCCAACATGGATAAGCCTTGAAAACATTATGTTAAAAGAAAGAAGCCAGAAAGAAATGACCACATATTGTATGATTGCATTTATGTGAGTATCCTGAAGAGGCAAGTCCATATAGCTGGAAAGCAGATTAGTGGCTGCAGGGCCTGCATGGAGGAGGGATGGGGAGTGGCTGCTTATTGGATAAGGGTTTTCCTACTGGGGAGATGAAAATGTTCTGAAACTGGATAGTGGGAATGTTTGCACAACAATCTAAATGTATGAATTGCCACTGAATTGTAACCTTTAAAATAGTTAAAATGGTGAATTTTATGTTGGCTGTATTTTACCACAATAAAATAAATGAGGGATAAATAAGACATAGGTAAAGAAAAAATGCATATATTTTTCACTGTCAAATATGTCCTACCAAAATCATAAAGTGAGTCTTTAATGTAATATTAAATTACATTGCATAGTAACTTGAAACTACATGAATAAATAAAATGCAACTGTAAATATAATTATATAAGTAAATATAAAAGACATTTTTATTTTTGTTTGTAATTCTTTTTTTTAATTTAATTTAAAACACAACTGCTTAAAGCAATAATTATAAATAAGTGTCAATGGTTATATAATACATAAAGATGTAATTTGTATGACAATAATACCACAAATGAGGAAGAGAGAACATATATATATATATTTATAAAAGCAATATATAGGAGCAAACTTTTTGTAAACTATTGAAATTAATTTTGTATTAATCTGAAATAGATTCTTATAACATAATGTGATATTTTTAATACCAGGGCAATCACTAAAAAAATAACTAAAATAAATTAGTAAAAGGAATTACATTGGATTTAAAATAGTACACAAGACATTTTGTATTTAACATGCAGAAAAAGTTAATAGTGGAGGATAGGAGAACAAATAATATAAAAATGTATAGTTACATGCCCTGGGGATTTGAACCTGCCCTTCCTAATCCACCCACCCGCCAGTGCTGCACCACCAAACCCAGGAACACCACCACCCATCTGCCCCATCCCCCAACATGCAACCCCACTCTATCCCTTTACCATAGATGATTCTAGCAATGGAAGAAATTATAACAATGAGGTGGAGCCAGTGGCCAGTAGACACTTTTGGGGCAGGGAGGGGATGAGCAGTTGAAATACAGGGGCTTCTTTTGGATTTGGAGATTGTCCTGAATACCTTTGTGGCAACGGATGTAGGCAATTTTAAGTCAGCAGACACCACTCAGAACTGTGTGGGAGAGAGTGTTGTCTACGGTGTGAACTGTGGTCTATGGTTGGTGGCAAGGCCCCAGGATGTGTAAGTCCATTGAGGGTGGTGGGCCACACTTGAGGGAGATGTTTGTATGGGATGTGGTGGGAGGTGTGGGAGGTAGGCAACATGGGAATCCCAGTGGGTTCCATGTAATATTTTGGGTATCTAAGCACCTCTTAAAATATATTTATATATATACATAAATAACATTTTTGTAAGCAAATGCACATATATGCATATATATTTATATATCATTTTGCAAATGTTGGTATGTATTGTGAAATTTTTGATTTTTACCCACAGTAAAAAAAAAATAATTTAAAAAAATGTATATAAAACAATAGCAACATTACAGGTGTAAAATTTAATTTTCCATTAATTATTTTAAATGCATATGGTTTAAATTATCCAATTAAAAGTCAGAGATAAGCAGAGTAGATATAAACATAATACAATTGTATGCTGTCTAGAAGAGACTCACTATCAATTCAAAGACACAAATAGCTTTTAAAGTGAAAGAATAGACATAGATATTTCATGTAAATATTAACCAAAAAAAGTTGTATGGCTATATTAATAATTGACAGAATAGAAAAATTTGAATGTTACAAGAGAGAAAGAGGCACATTTTAGGATAAAAGTGTCAATCCAAGAATACAAATTAATTTTGTCAATCTAAGAAGACAAATTAATCATAAACATATGTGCTTTACAACAGAACCCCAAAACACATGAAGCAAAAATGTACAGAATTGAAGAAATAATTATATAAATCAACAATAATAGTTGAAGATTTCAATATCCCACTTTCAATAGAGGATTGAACAACTATACAGAATTTCAACTAAGGAATAGAAGGCTTGATCAATACTATAAATTCACTAGACCTAACAGACATTTATAGAAAACTCCATTCAATAATAGCAGGATAAAATTATTCTTAAAAGTGGAACATTCTCCAGTTAAACCATATACTAGGACAAATAAGAAGCCATAATAAACTTCTTTGTTTCATAAAATACAAAATATCTTCTCCAATCACAATGGAAAGAAATTAGAACTCAAAAAAAATAAAGAAATTTGTAAAATTCTGATATGTGGATATTAAACAACGTAATCCTACTAACTAATGGGTCAAAGTAAAAATCATAAAGGACATTAAAAGTTACTTTGATATGGATGAAAAGGAAAACACAACATGCCAAAACTTATGGGATATAGATAATGCAGGGCTTAGAGGGAAATTTATAACTCTCACACCTACATAAAAAAGAAGAAATATCTCAAATAGTTTATCTAGCATATCTCCTTTAAGAACTATAACAATAAGAACAAACTACTCCCAAAGTAAGCAGAAGGAAGAAAATAAGAACTAGAATGGAAGTAAAGGAAATAAAGACTAGAAAAACAATAGAGAAAAGCAAAACAGCCAAAACTTGATTTAAAGTTCAACAAAATTGACAAATCTTTAGGTTCACTATCCTATTAAAAAAAGAATTACTTGAATTAGCAAAACCATGAATGAAAGAAGGAAAATTACTATGGACCTTTTAGAAATAAAGAAATTTATATGGAAATGCTATTAACTATTGTATGGCAACAAATAAGATAATGGCCATGGAATGTACATTTTCCTAAAAAGATACAAACTACAAAGCCTGACTCTAGAGGAATTAGAAAATCTGAATAGATCTATAACAAGAGATTGAGTTATTAATCAAGAAGCTTCCTACTAAAAACTTACATATTCTACCAAATATTTAAGGCAAAATTAACACCTTTTTTCCAAATTTTTCTCAGATTCTTCCAAATTCTTCCAAAATAGAAGAAGAGGGAATACGTCACAAATAATTTTATGAGGAAAGTACATACGTGATACCCAAACAAGGCAAAGACATCATATGACAAGGGAAAAATAAAACTAGAGACCAATATCACTTATGAAGATAGATGCAGAAATTATCAACAAAATACTACCAAACTGAATCCAGTAACATGTAAAATTGATTAGACACTGTAACCAATTGGGCTTAATTTCAGGAATTGAATGCTGATTTAACCTCCAAAATCAATGTAATAAACATCATATGCACAAATTAACTCAAAGTGGATCAAACACTTAAATATAAGCACTGAAACTATAAAACTCTGAGAAGAAAGCTTAGGCAGAAATCTTCATGATATTGGATTAAGCAATGGTTTCTGAAATATGACACCAAAAGCAAAAGCAAGGAAAGAAAAAAATAGACAAATGGACTTCATAAAAATTAAGAGTTTGTGCTCCAAAGGACACTATCAAGAAAGTGAAAGGAAAGCCTACAGTATGGAAGAAAGCAGTGCAAATCATATATCTGATAAGGGCTTAATAGCTATAATATACAAAACACTCCTACAACTCAACAACAAAAAATAAATGAAACAATTAAAAAATGGACAAAGGATTTGAATAGCCATTTCTCCAGAGGTATACAAATGGCCAACACGCATGTGAAAATTTGCTCAACATCATGAGACATAGTGGAATTACAAATCAAACCACAATGAGACACTACCAAGCTACAACATGGATGAAATTTGAAAATGCTATACTAAATGAAAGACAGACACAAAAGGCCACATATTACATGCTTCCATTTATATGAAATGTCCAGAATATGCAAATCCATAGAGAGAGAAAGTAGATTAGTAGTGGCCATAGGATGAAGTGAGAGGAGAAATGGAAATGACTGCTAATGTGTACTGGGTTTCTTATTAGGGTGATGACAATGTTCTGGAATTAGATCATGGTTATAGTTGCACAACTTTGTGAATATACGAAACCCACTCTATTTTACACTTAAAAGGTAAATTTTATGGTATATGCAGTATATATCAATAAAGTTATTGTCTGAGAAAAAATACACTGTGTTTCTATCATTATTTAGTAGCCTCATGTGATAAAGGTGAATAAGTGTTAGTAGAAAATAGTACAAGATGAGGCCAGAATATTTTGCTGCAATGATTGTGTAAGTTCCATACTAAAGGATTAGGATTTTGATATATAGGCAATGTATTTTGTGAAAATCTTGGAAAATCCCTTCATGGGGGTCTGCATTTTATATTGCCCCATCTTAGAACTATATTCTTTTTTATTATAATAACAGATATTATTATATTTTGACTCAATCGATTATGTTAAACTGTGCTGTGGTTTTTCTTATATGGAATCTGAATGTTTGACCCATGGAAAATAACAACATATTGAAATATTTTTCCTTTTTTGTGGACCCTTCTCCTTCCTCTTTTGGGTCCTTGGTCCTTGATAAAGAGCTAATGAGATTTAACCCTTACGATAGTTCTGATAATAAGCTCTGTATCCCATCTATGTCATTTGCAAGGCTGTAAGAGTTCTGGGCAATATAGACACATAAAGTTCTTCAAATAAAAGTAGAAATATGAAAGCAATTTGGGGAATATTGAATTTTAGTTTTGCCATTGGGGTATTGCTTTGAATAAGAAATAAAAGGGTATGGAAAGATTTGGTAATGGATGGTGGTGATGGTGGCACAACATTGTGAATGTAATTAGCACTACTGAATTGTATAATTGAAAATAGATAAAATGGGAAATTTTAGGTTGTAGATGTTACCAGAATTAAAACTTTTAAAAAACCCATAAAACTGTTCAACACAAAGTGTTTCATCACTTTTAACAAAATTACAACACTGATGCAAAATGTTAATAATAGGGAAAACTGTGTGTTAGGGGGGATTTATGGGAAATGAAATTTTTGCACGGTTTTTCTGTAACCTACAATAGCTCTAATAAAAAAGGAGGAAAAAATGTGTGAGATAAAAAGAAGAATTGAAAAATCCAAGTCTGAAATTAGACTATTTATAAATTGTATTGAAGCAAAGGTGCACAAGGGGCAAGCACCAAAGTCATGAGCAAGTGCCCAGTGCCATCACACAGGGCCCCACACTCAGAAGGGGGCCTTTTACCTGGGATTTAATGCTCCACGGGCACTGTCTTGAAATTCTTCAATTCTTAATAATTTTACATTTGAATGTGTGTTTTGTAAGTGAAGTCCCCACCTAGTTATTATTGCTTCTCTTGTCCCTGGAAGGGGCTGGGGCACAGGCAAGGAAAAGCCGTGATTAATTGTATGTACTCCACATCCTAAGTTGTATGGCAGGGTCCTAGGTGACTGTGAGTGTCTACATTTACCCCATGAGTGATGCCTAAGGGAGTGTGACATTATATCCTAATTTAAAAAACACCATGACAAGTCAAGAAAGATATTGCAGAAAGAAGAAAAAATGTTTTTTTGCTCCTTTCTGAACCAGGTGCCCCATATTGTCACTTTGTACAGGGCCCAGTGAATTATGTAGCTGGCCCTGATCAGGGGCCTTGAAGAGAACAGCGAAGGTTAGGGATGACATCAAAGAGGAAAAGGAGATGAAGTGTGCAATAGGATTACCAAATCATATTCATGATTTTGTATTGGCACTAATTTACACTGTTGTGTCACCTTGATAGAAGCATTCAGCATGAATTTATCCATTACTTGTGATTTCAGAGCAAGTGTAATAGATATACAGCACTCGAGTCAAAGAAACAGCCTTTATGTGACTAATAATATTTTTTATATTTGCTTTTATTCATTATATATACATATTATTTTTAAAAGAAGCTTTAGATTACATAAATGTTACATAAAAAATATAGGGGATTCCAATATACACTACCCTCTAACTCTCCCATACTTTCCCACATTAACAATGTCTTTCTTTAGTGTGGCACATTTGTTACAATTGATGAACACATATTGAAGCACTGTATTAGCCAAGGACTATATTTTACATTATAGTTTACACATTGCCCTGCACAATTTTATAGATTTTAATAAAATGTGTAATGGTCTGTATCCATCATTGCAATGTGATGCAGGACAATTCCAAAGTCCCCAAAATGCTGCCATGTTGTACCTACTCTTCCCTCATCCACCCCTCAGAAACTCTGTTGACCACTGCCTTTATATTAATGATACAAATTCTCCCATTTGTAGAAAAATCATATGTCCTCTTTAGTCCATATTTGCTATCTATCCTTATGTTTGTTCATTCCTCATTCTTGAGGATTTTGGGATGGTGATGCCCACCCTGGCTCTGATTAAGTGAGGGCTTAGATCCCATGGAGCAGATGTATGGAACTGTATTGCTTGCAGTTGTAGACATTCTCCACATCCTGGGATGGGCATTGTCCATCACCATCTTTTTGTTAGTTGTCCTGGGTGAATCCAATGACCAAGTGAGTAGGTGTTGCAACTCTGCTGAGATTCAGAGATCAACTGGCATATAACACGACAAAGATTGAAGTATCTTGGACATATATTTAACAAGAATAGTGCTAATTACAGGTTCAAATAAAAGGGGCAGAAGAGCTTTTAAATGGTAGGATCACTAAACAATGACTCTTTGAAAGTGTTGACCCTAGTGCACAAAGTGAGGGTCCTCAATCTTCCGCATATTCATGAAATAAACAATCAGCATTTAGCTTTTGAAGATTGTTTTGTTTGAATACTCCATTATCTCTGTGGTTATTGTTTCCCATTCTAGGGCAATGGAGGATAGAGTTTCTCTTCCTTCTTTTGTGAGTATATGTTTGGTACTATCAGTGATTTTTGCATTAAGCATAGTTGTAAATAAAAACATAAATTCTTTGCCAATTTCAACTCCCTTCTCAAAAGCACAAGAAAAAACTCCCAACCGTCTTAATTTCTTGAAGGTTTGTTCTGTTCCAGAAACACAATGACCCAATTGAAACATGTATTTTGTTTTTAATCTTATAATGGAAATGTCTACTAAGGTCACAAAACTACATCGGACCGAAATAGTAGGATTTTAAAAAATACGTATTTTTTATGAGAGAAGTAGTGAGCTTACAAAACAATCATGCAAAATGTGCAGAAATCTCATACATTGCCCCTCCACCAACATCTTGCATTGTTGTGGAACATTTGCTACAGACTATGAAGTAACATGATCAGACCACTAACTATGTTCCATAGTTTACACTTGGCATATTTTACATATACACCCTATTATTAACACCATGTGTTAGTTGTATTGTTATAGTTCATGAGATAGCACTCTCATTTGTACTATTAACCACATTCCATCATACATCACATTGTTCACTGTGATATACAGTCCAATGCCTTGACGTTTTCATTACTTCAGAAGAAAAGATCCCATATCCCCCATTATTGATCATAAGTATTGATATAGTACCTTCTTTGACATTGATGCATGAATATTACAATATTTGCTGTCAACTATAGTCCATCAGTTACATTATTGATTTTTTTACTTCCCTCACCAAAGTCTGTTGCCACATGTTGGAGCAAGATAGCTGCTGACTTCTGCAAGGGTTCAGGCTTCCTCTCCTTTTTAAGACTTCATGGTCTTACCTTTTTACAATATCAGCTGTAGGCTGGGATGAGTCTCATCTCTTTCCCAGGGTTTGTTTCACTCCAGGATCAACTGCTCTGCTCTTTCCACAAGGCCAGCTGGAGACTTTCAGGGAAATGGCTTGTCTCTCTTCCGGGGCCTCTGCTGTGTCTAATGGAGCCTTTTCTCTTTTCTCATGTATCTGCTTCTCTGTATATTTACTTCCCAGAGCTCCAGGATCAAAACTCCAAACTTTCTCCTCTGCCATTTTTCTCTGTGATTCCCCAACCACTCAACGTCGTACTGACATGGCTCAATCAAAGCCTTAATCATAATTTAATCAAGTAAAAGTGAAACCTCTGAATTCAATAAAATCTAATATGCCCGAAGGAACAGACCAGTTTAAAAACATAATCCAATATCTATTTTTGGAATTCATAAACCATGCCAAACTGCTACAGTGTCCATATTCCTATGAACAGTCTCTTCAAAGCTTTCTAGGCCTTTTGTATTAAGCATCTCACAATTATTTCCTTCTAAGGCCTTATCAAAAATAACTTTAGTCTCTTTATCACTACCAACAGTCTCTTCAAAGTAATCTAGGCCTTTTCATCAAGCATCTCACACTTCCTCCAAAAAATCACTCCTTACCCATTTATAAAACGTTTCCAGCATTTTGGTAATTGCAAAAGCACTTCCCCACTCCTCAGTACCAAATTCTGTATTAGTCAGCCAAAAGGGCTGCTAATGCAAAGTACCAGAAATCTGTTGGCCTTTATAAAGGATATTTATATGGGGTAGAAGCTTACAGTCACAAGGCCATACAGAGAAAGTTAATTCCCTCACCAAAGTCTGTTGCCACATGTTGGAGTGAAATGGCTGCTAGTCTTTGTGAGGGTTCAGCCTTCCTCTTTCATGCATCATCATAGTCTTACCACCTTGTAATAGTGACGTATATTTGTTCTAGCTCACAGAAGTACATTCTTTATTTGTACTATTAACCACAATCCTCATCCACCTCTGGGTTTACTATGTTATTCAGTCCCTAGATTATTATTCTCTAGCTTTCTTTTTTTTTTTTTTTTTTTTTATTATGGGTAAAAATCAAAATTCTCACAATACATAAAAACATTTGTAAAATGATATATAAATATATATGCATATATGTGTATT